>JANHFO010006421.1:60091-75977 GCA_032468095.1 Pareas carinatus | reverse complement strand
TCGCCGAAACGTCGCCAAGATACTCTCAATCCTTCACTTGGCGACGTTTTGGCAAGGTGTCACTCGCCATCTTCAAGCTGGCGCTTTAGGCTTCGTGGTACACACACACACACACACACACACACACACACACACACACTTCAGATGTCCACTGAGGGTTCCTGTCTTGTATGCGCAGCATCCTTTCCACGGAGAACGGCCCTCTGCAAAGTGTGCCCGTAGCTAGCCAGGGTCTATTTTTCATTGTCCTCCAACTGCCTTCTTGCTGCCTTTGCCAGCAGTTCCCTAGTTATCACTACCAAGGGGCATCTGATCTCCCTCACAGTTCACACATCCAAATGACCCCCTCTCCTCCTATTCCTCTACCACAAAACTCTCACCCGTACAGGCAGGTCTTCCCTTGTGCTGCTTAACACCGCTTACATGATGACTGCCCTTCGCTCACATCCCAGGTAGAAGCAGTAGGTTGCGGCTTGTGAGAGATTGCGAGGTTGTCGCTGCTGGTTGTAACCTTTCTCCTCTTAATGAGGAAATAGAGTGAAGTGGTTTCACTTTGGAAAAAGAGAAAGACTGGCCCACCATCAGTTCTAGTGCTGGGTGCACTGAAAACAATAGAACTGCCTTCTTTATTGTTTTTATCAATGTATCAAATACAAGGAAAATGAAAATGAAGGATCGGACGGAAAGTAAAAGAGGGGGGAAGAGTGTGAGGGACAGGGAAAGAAAAAAGAAGTCATTCTTCCGACTCTTTCTAGCACAGTACAGGATGACAACTTTACAGGCTCAATGTTTTGTTTTTACACATTAATATATAACTAGCCATTTCTGTTGCAACAAATCTATCTAATTGGCAAAATCAAAAACTGGAGTTCATTTTTTTTCCCACCACAAGCACAAAATCCAAAGTGACATTCAAATAAAAAAGCATACTTAAGTATATTCTCCTATTTTAAATAAAACAGTCAATTAAGCCCAGTGGTGACAAACCTATGGCACGGGTGCCAGAGGCGGCACTCAGAGCCTGCTCTGCGGGCATGCGCGCCATCGCCCCAGCACAGAGTTCTTTACTAGAAAGCCAGAGGGACATGAGGATCCCCTCTCCCTCTCCACCCATGTCTGAGGGCATTTCCGACATCACCCACCCCTCTGCCCAGCTGCCCAATGGGAATATTTCCTTCTTCCCCTGCCTGAAGTAAGGAGGGCGGCTCAAATGCGGCACAGAGTCTCTGGAGAAGGTGAGAGAGGAGACGAGCTAGGTTGAAGGGGGGTATAGCTCTCAGCAAGCTGCAGAAGCTGGGGGAGACTGCCGTAAGGCCTGTGGCGGGGCATGGGGGGCTGTCACTGGTCACGGGGGTGGATGGAAAGGTGCCGATGGCTGCAGGGGGCACTGGTGGCTGCAGGGGGTCATGGGGGGTCATTGATGACTGCGGAGGGGTCGTGGGGGGTAATCATAGATTTTAGACTGCTTGGTGGGATGTTGAGATAAGGACTCTAGGATGGTTAATTCCTGCCCACATTTTTAGATGTTTTCTGTAGAGTTTTTTTTAAAATAGATGAATTATATATGAATATATATATAAAGAGAAAATGGCCAATGTAGATGAATTTTTAGTGGAGAAAAACAAATGCCCCATTGTATTAGTGGGCAAAAGGGCAAAAGGGTAGTAGTAGTATTCCATAATGTCGGTGTGAATTTGGCTCACATTCTAAATACAGACATGAAATTGCAACGGCATGACAATTGCAACTGTCACTAATGACTGGATTGAACAGGCAACTGCCTGGCCCATGTCATTATTCCATACAAATGTGTTTTTACTGATCTCAAAATTGGTTTTTTCATGTTGGTTATAAAAGATTAATAAGGACTCATTATGTGGCAGCGTTACTGAAAAGAAGTGTGATTGATTATTGTGAATGAAAAGGAGGAAGAGGAGGAGGAGAAGGAGAAGGAGAAGGAGAAGATGGTGGTATTGGTGTTGGTAGATGAATACAATACATTGCTTGTTTTTGCATAGTAAGTGGGACACCTGTCCTTCTAGACTCACTGTCCATAATGATCCCATTAGAGACGTTTATGGCAATATAGAAAAAACTACGCATTAGCCAAACTCTTATAGTTATATCCTTCCACTACAAATCTTTAGCTATGACAGGGCTTGGAGCCGAAAGAACAAAGCCACCTCAGGGGCTTTGGGACGCAATGAAGAACAACAATGTGGGACATAAAAACAAGGGCTGATTCAGAGGTCAAAGTTTCTGCCAAAGTTCATGTTGATACTTCTGGCTCAGGAAATGTTCCTAATGAAATGTGTCCTACGCTGCTCTGTTGGAAGGGCTAGCATAAAAAAAAGCGTAATGTGATGGCCATAAAAAAAGATGGTCCCCGCATTACAAAAAAGATCTGGAGACTTTGGAAATGGTACAAAGAAGAGCAACTAAGGTGACTAAGGGCCTGGAGACAAAAAAACATACGAATAACAGTTGCAGGAACTGGCTATGGCCCGTCTAGAGAAAAGAAGGACTAGGGTTGACATGATAGCCGTATTCCAGTATCTGAAATGGCATAGGATTTCCTGCTTGATCAGGTGGTTGGACTAGAAGATTTCCAAGGTCCCTTCCGGCTCTATTCTGATTGAACATACAATTAGTCTTTCCTCTGAACATGTTTGCCTTGTCCCCGCTAGTCTTACACTAATGGTCTGGTGGCTATTATGAAATATAACAGCATCCTACAGGGATGAGCCATAAGAAAAACATGGAAGGAAGAGAAAGAAAGAGGCAGAAAGGTAGACACGATCTTGATCTTGATCCTTTGCAGATAACCTGGAAGGGGGTGGGAAATTTGGAGGGTGGAAAGCAACAAAAATAATCATCTCTTCCTAATATCCCTTTCTCTCTCCCCTCCCACGGATAAAATACGACTAACAGAAATATGAGGGTTAAAGCGTGACAGGTGGAGCTCTGGAGGTGGCCGGCAGAAATTTCAAGAGCCGGTCAGCATCTTGCCATCGATCTAAATTCTATGGCTGCCTGCAAGGTTTACGCCTGGATTTCTTGCTTTGCAGAGTGAATCAGTAGGAGAGTGATGTAAGAGGATGGGTATGAAAGCCGACAGCCTGCCCTTCCGAGCTTTTGCTGAAAGGGGGTTTTATCCAGGTGGATCTATGAATAGGCTCCAAAACGACAGGCGGGTTTCAGGGGAGGAAAGATTTCACCCAGCTCTCACATTATGTTTGTTTACATGCCTTGCTGCCACAATGGCTCCCATGGTAGATTATAATAGCGACAAGTTTAAAACCACGTGCCATGATGTCATTCCAAGTTGGTTTTTAGACATAAGCAAATTACTTATCTGATCAGCAGATAACCCCTACAGCGAGGCAAGTAAAACCACAGCAAAAACGGTTGCTGGGGGGGGGGGAGAGAGAGAGTCCATTTTCAGATGCACACATTCTAAAATAAGTGTGCGTTGCAGAAGATCAGCGAGAACATTAAGTCACCCATATGCTGTGGCTTACTTAGGGCCAGGCTGATTCAGCAGAGCTTAATGTCCACATGAATGAGCATGGCATTGGACTGTCAATCCAGGACCTCTTCTTCTCTCAATATCACTTTCCCCAGACATTCTACCCATCAGCGGTTCCGAAGCAAAGTCACACAAAAAAAATATATCCTCTCTTATCTGGTGAAAATGATAAAAATGCAACGAAAGATAGAAAGACGGCCGCGGGTCTTGACATCTAGATAAATGGATTCATTCTAGGAGTTGCCTTTCAGGATGCCCTTCTACCTACAACCCGAAGCTCCCGTTGATGATTTATTAAGCCATGGTCATCGATTTTTTTTTTACAAGGAAACAAGTGCCTTCTCTTAGAGATGTTGGGAGGATGAAGCATCTGCCCGCCAGGTGAGTGAGCAGAGCAGGTGTAAATGAACAAACCGGATTGTTTAGTGGCGATGATAATATCCCTAATCCTTTAGAAGATCTGCCAAGTAAACAAGTCTTTTTCAATCACTGTGAAAAAGAGTTGAATAATTAGGGGCATCGGATGTGCTGAGCTCTAAATCCAGGATAGCAAAACACCACTATGCAACATGGTGTGTGTAAATAAACAAGGTATATGGGGAATTAATATGCTGGCTTGGTTACATAGGATACTGAATTAAACAATCCGGCTCTATTTTTGCTTCATATTGTGTGCTGTTTGAACCAAAGCATGACTCTTGAATCCATTGAGTGGAATCAGAAAACCCTTTCCTGAGAGAAACAAGTTGCAGTAAAGTCAGGTGGGATATGAGATTCTCGCGCAAAGCGTAAAGCTATTCTCCCCTTTCCCCAAGGCCCCCCCTCAACCAGTCCACAATGCCACACAAGATGTTTTGAGAAGACTGTGGCGTTAAGCAGATGGAGAGTTCACACTAAGGGCGTGATGACCTTAAAGTTGGCAGAAGACCGGCTGGGAAGAGGTTCAGGCCATCTCTAAAGGCCAGCCCCTTCCCTAATTCCCACATTACAAGCAGAGAAAATCCAAGCAAAGATGCAGGTTCCTCCTCTTCTCTCCTCTCTCCTCTCCTCTCCTCTCCTCTCCAGAGGAATGGCAGGCCACCATTTTCAAACGGTGGCATTGACATAATGAGAAATGGCCCTGGGTTAACTCTCTAGCTTTTCTTGCAATGTCCAGCAACATTCTTTTTCTTCTTTTTAACCATTCACAAGAGGCAGAATTTGGCAGCTGAGAAGTATGTGTGTGAACGTGTACCTAGGTTCCTGGGCTCAGAGCCACTGGCTTTGACAACTTGCAAGATCACTCTTTGGGAGAGACCATCAGGGCCATTTCTCACATTACGTGTTTGCCACAAACCGTACGCCCAATAGGGAGCTGGAGTCAATCAGGAATGCATTGTGAAGTATGTGTTTGCAAACAGTATTTGCCACATTCTCACTTTACATCTTCAGAAACAGTAGTACTACTCTTATCCTCCCTTTAGCATGCCTCTCAAAAAAAATAATGCAATTTGCAAAGTGATCCTGGTGAATGATTGGAAATATGTAAATGCCAGTATTATGAATTGGATTGTCCGAGGTGCCATGATTACAAATTTCAGCTGGCTTGGCCTGACCAGCTTCATTATAAAAGCAACATCGGTTGGACAGAATGCGAAACTTGAAAAGCGAAGAAGATTCATTTCCTGCCTATAGATCCTGCCTCTTAAATAGAGAAAGCAGTTGTGGTTGCTTTTTAATTTGAATTTATTGTTGGGAATTCCCCATACAAATATCAACAGATTTATTTCCTGCAGAAGCTTAGTTGCCCAATTTCACTATATAATGTTGTTCATGGTATCCCTGGCTAGTATTGACTCAGTGCCCTGAAAGCACTGATCACATTACCAAGACTGAAGTTTTATGTTTGTAAAAAAACAAACAAACCAGAAATTAGTAATGAATTCTTCCTCTGCCTCATTTAATTTCTACCTGGATTTTTTTTCCCCTCCATTCGTATCTTTTCAGTTTGGAGAGCAATTTTCCAAAGGGAGAACATCTTTGGGGTGCCCTTGAACAAATGGCTCTTGAAATGATCGAGTCTTGTTTTATAGCTACTCCAGGCAAAGCAAAAAAGAAATACATTAAGCTGTATAGCTATTTCCAAGAGGTCATCTTGTGGATGGGGAGGGAAACCTTTTGGGCCAATGGGCCTGTAATGTATTGAGCTGAATGTAGTTTGCTTAGTTATTGCCCTAAAGTAGTCGAAGCCTATAGGCCCAGACTGACTGTCTTCAGGGGTCGCTAGGGTAGGAAAATCCTCAATTGCCTATTGACTGCCTCCTAGAGGCCACTCTGTATATAAGCTTGTTGTGCAGCAGTATTTGCTGGCTCGCACGTGTTCCAGCTTGCTGTATGATATGCCTATGCTTTTCTACAGTGAACCTGTTACTTGTTCTACAATCCGTCTCTTCAATGTCTAAGAGCCGAGAATACAACAGGGCCTATTAAGAATTTGGGGAGTGTGTTGTAGATTCTCTCACAAAACAATAGCCGTAGAGAGGGATGATTAGATACAGAAAAGGCAAACTGGTGAAGATGTCCTCCCTAGTCCTCAGAAGGCTTACTATCATCTCCTAGTGCAGAGTTGTCTTTTTCTGAGTAGATTGGCAGATTTCCAGACTAAGCATTGGACTGCAGCCATCTGTCACTTCCATGTTCTACGCTGCATTCTTGTCAATAAAGATTATGTCATGGACAAAAACCCCTTTGCAATGAATTATTATTATTATTATTATTATTGTTTCGAAGGTAAATGTTATATCTACTCCTGGATCAACAATCGCAAATCTAATCTCCTTTTCCCCTTATTTATTCCTTTATATTTATTTAAGGGTTGCACATGGCCACCTGGCTCAAACAATGATGACTCTGGGTGGTGGAGTAAGCAAATAGCAAAAATAAACCAGAGCATACACAAGTATAATTAAAACTAGGACAGCAGTAAGCAACCAGAATCTCAAATACCCTTTTGCTCTTCCCAGCAGAAATCTCGGTCACCCTGGCTCAAATGCCCAAGGGAAGGAACAGGTTTTTAATGAGTTTCTGAAAAGCAAGTCATATAAAAGGAAGAAATCATTCCAGAGGGCAGAGGAAAATTTCACTTCCTGGGTCCTATCTGATGCCATTACTTCCAGAATATCTTCCCATCCCTGTGCATTTTACTCCACTAGTTGTTTTACAACTATTTGAGGGGGGGGGGTCATCTCTATTTCAAGGCCATTGAGTCAGTACTATCTGAAGACATTTTCATGGTCATGTGGCCAGCATGATGTCACAGAACACTGTTACCTTCCCACTGAAGTGATACCTATTTATCTACTCACATTTGCATACTTTCAAACTGCTAGGTTGGCAGGAGCTGAGGTGAGGATGGGAGTTCATCCCCATTGCATGGCGCTTGTGTCTTGAACCTGGGCTGCCAGCTTTCCAGCCAACAATCCCAGAGTCTTAACTACTGAGCCACCGTGCTACTCACTACTTCCAGGAAGGGACCAAAGTGAACCCATCCTCTCAGAATGTGTTGGACAGGCTGGCACCATTGGAGGAAGGCGGCCCTGTAAATAAACCTGGTCCTGTAGCATGTTCGACTTTATAGACCAGAGGTCTCCAACCTTGGTCCCTTTAAGACTTGTGGACTTCAATTCCCAGAATTCTTCAGTCAGGAATAACCAACTCCTTTAATAGTACCCAGAAGCCTGTCAGAGATTGATGCAGTTCATTGAAGTGATGGTATAACATGACTTACCATTATGCACCCATAACCACATATCTGCAACTCTACATTCTGAATATATTGCAGTAGCCCAATTGGCAGATGACCAAGGTGTGAGTGACAACAAGTAGAGACTCTTGATCCAAGAATGGATACAGTTGATGCAGAATATGAAGTTGTGCAAAAAAACAAATCCCACCATATCTGCCATCTACTATTGGAGGAGGAAGTGCGTCCAGGAAAACCTCCAAATGTCACATTGGTTCTGAGTGGGAAACTACCACTTCTGTCAAGAATCAAGATGGAAATTTTCCATTCTAGGGTTAAGAGAACCCAAAACACATACCATGTTGTCTGCTAGGGTTGAACCAACCTTTTTCATCTAGATTGTCCAGCCCTCAGTCACTGAATCTTGTCAGCATCACTTGCTGTATAATTATAATCTGCATCCCAAGATGATAAATGATCTTCCCCCAGTGGCTTCATGTGTATGCTAAAGCAGGAAAAGAATCAAGCTCTGAGACATTCCATAAAGTGGGAACTTTGGGCTAGACTGTTCTCCCCCATCAACATTATTTGGAACTGACCTTGGAGCAAGAAGTAGAACCAACACAACCTTGTGCCATTTCCAACCCTCTAATCCATTCCAAGAGGAACCTGTGATTGATGTCATCCAAAGGCACTGAAATATCCAGGAGGATCAGGATGGGGGGCATCCCCACCCTTCCAAACCTGCCAGAGATCATCAACAAACATAACAATTGATGTTCTGGTCCTTTGTCCTCGCCTGAATTCAGAATGGAACAGATCCAGGTTAATTTGCTTCATCCAGGACACTTACAAGTTGCAATCTATCATCTTGTCAGTAGCCCTCCTTTAAAAGGGAAAGTTGAAAACAGAAAGAAGAGTGTCCAATTCTACTGGATCCAGCAATGGCTTCTTGGGGAGGGAGAACCAGAGTCAGCAGGCCCACTCATCTAAAAGAAGGTAAATGCATGAATCAACCTACAAACCCTGTCTCAACCAAGAGGGACATGGATTTAAAACACAGATGACTACTTTCATGGCCCCAAAGACCTTGTTCCCTTCTTCAGGGCTAACAGGGCTCAACTCCTCTCGGAGAACCAGGAAGATGATGTCTCAGTCAACTCCATAAGACTGGCACAACTGGAATCATTTATCCCTTATTTCTAGTCATTTATCCCTTATTTCTAATACCAGATTTTACTATAGGCCTTGAAGCTTTGAGTTTATATATTTTACATATTGTGATAGACACTGAAGAAATGAATTGGAAGCAGCTGCATGAAAGGAAGCCTTCATTTTATTTAGTAGTTAGAAATAAACAGTGGCAGCATGTTTCTGGGCTGGCTGACAAAATGGGGTTGGGAATAGGTGGGCTTTTATACATTCTTGAGGGGGTTGTTGATTTTAATGGCTTTGCTAAATCCCTATGGGGGCATGTAGGGGTCATGGCTGGCTCTGCAGGCAAAAAGGGAAATACAAATCCTAGGTGTTGTTTATCTGGAGTTTCTGGCTGTCCTTTGACTATGAATAGAGTGGTCCAGTTTTCTGAATGGATAAAAATATACATATCTAAAGAAAACCTCTCCAGGCTACCTAAAGCAGAATGGGATTGCTTTCTGCCTTCAAGTTGTCTCTCCTTCTCTCCTTCAGGGGAAATATTCTACTTTGCCTCTTTTTAATATTCTGCAGAATATTACATTCTGGGGAGGGGACGTGTGCCCTTCTCACAATTTTTTTATACCTTTTATACTTTTTTTCATTAGTTATGTATCGATTCTACTGATATTGTAATCATTAGGACTGAGTATAGTTTGAAAACAATTCGAAAAAAGTCCTTTGGACCTTGCATGAGCATTACACCTCTCTGGTGTTCATTTCAGGTTTCCATGCAAACTATTTTAAGAATCACATTAACACTATACCAATCTTGGTGGTCCAAGAGCTAAAACAGTTCTTCCAGATCATTTTTGAAGCATGAACCCTAGGAATGATACATTATCCCAGAAGTTTTCAACCTATGGTCCCGGGACCCTTTGGGGTCCGTGGCAAATTGCTAGGAGGTCTGCAGACAGGTCAAGAAAAATTTGGAAAAAGTAAAATGCATGAATTGTTGAATAGTAATCAGTTGAATTTGTGGGAAACGGATCCGCCATCTAGCAATGACATGTTTTGAAGTCCGTAGCTTGGAAAAGGTTGAAACTCTCTTTCAACCTATTAATGTATTGTTCTACCTATTTATTATACTCCTTCAATTTATATTTTATTGGGTTGGCACTTTTTTAAAAAAAAACCTCATAGCAAATATCCGTTTCCTTCCTTCCTTCTACCCTCCCTCCTTCCCTCCCTGAGATGTCATGAACAAAATAAAAATACAGTGGTTTTCTGCTCCCAATCTTTCCTTCCCTGAACAAAAAAATCCCAGATTAAAAATAAGTTATCTGGAAAGCATTGTTCCCATCCATCTCTTGTAATGCTCCAAGATCTTATTAAGCAGGAATTTAGAGAATGGCGAGGTGTGCGCTATCATTCTCTGTGTAAATCGGCCCTGAAGTAAGTGGAACTGACAGGAGAGTGGACACAGGCTTATGTCTGTCCCATGTTGTTAATTTTACATGTATTAAGTCATAAATCTGTCCAGCTTGTAATTGACTTGTCTACCTATGATGTCAATCTTCCCAGTTAGACCAGACAGGAAACAACCAGATGAGCTAATTCTAAGCGTGAACAGAATTTTGCATTTTGAAACTACCAAAGTCCCACTTAACTCCCTTACATGAGGAAGGATCCTTTTTTAGTTTCTTTCTCTTCCCATTTTTTTTTGACTAACTATGTTGCTTTGGCTAACTGTGTTGTAAGAACCAACCACTATGGTCTGTAACCTGCTAGTTTTGATTCCCTGCAAAGTGCGAACCCAGCAACCGAGTTAATAAATGAAACAATGATTAAAGATAATTATCTTAATTTTTTTAAACCAAGAAACCATCTGTATTTGCACTTGGAGAGGGTATCTGGATCATGCTTGTATTGGCACTGGTACACATTAACATCTTGTCTCTTTCTTTTTAACAACGGTGAGTTTATTCACTTACAAAAGCGTGCAAAGAAGAAGATGGAGGAAGAACCTGCACTCAAACTGCTGACTGGAACAGCAACTTCATCTTGATTCATGATGGTGAAGCCTATCTTAAATCATTCCCTTGAACTCTGGACCAGTGGTCATATTGAATGAACTATGCCTAATATAATGTGTCAGTGCAAAGAAGTAGAGGAACTTGTCAAATCACAACAGTAATATCTACAAGTTTAACTTGTCTGTGACAATCCTGGTTATTTTTGTTCCATTATTTACTACAGTGTTTGCAAATGGACCATGACTTAATGGAGTACATATTTCCTCAGGCAAAAATATCTAGTAGTCATCTCTATGGTACCTTCATCCATGTTCCTGCTGATATTCTAATAAGATGCTAACTGATTGTGAAACAGAAATTACCTTTACTGATTCCACATTAATTTCCTTTGCACAAGTCTTGTTTTTCCAGTTTGTCTGGAATCAATGTTAAGTTCACTGGTCTATCATTTCTTGAATCTTTTCAGTCTCTCTGTTGAAAAATGTATATTATATTGACTGCTCACCAATCTTCTGTCATAGTGTGTTGGTTATCTTCCAGTTTTTACCCCCATGCCATCACTCTGCTAAACAACCAGCTTCCATAACACTGTTGAACTAGTTAGTAGGAATATGTCACTACTATCCTTCTCATCTTTCCTATTACCTATTCTCTTATTTGTATGACAATTAACTTGTTGCTTGTATCCTACAATCTATATTAGTTTTTTCATTTAGTATCCTAGTATGACTTATAGATTGCTTATCTAGAACTCTATGACTGTTCTATGCCTATCACAAAAATGCATCTCATGACATGATGAATGTATTTTATGACATGTCAATGAAGAATGTATTCTATGATTATGATCATAATTTATCACTTGCAGCTTATATGTACATTGAGAGCATATGCAGTGGAGACAAATTCCTTGTGTGAGTTGAATCCTACTTGGTCAATAAATAATTCTATTCTATTCTATTTAAAAATACTTTGACAGAAAGTTACAATTTTTATCATTTTTACCCACAAGAGATCAGCTACAATTTCAATTATTACCATTTCAGTACTGTATCCTGGTTTGAAACCTGATTGAAAAGGTCCAGGTAATGTATCTCTCCCAGAGCCTTCCAAAGTTGCAGACCAGCCACATTCTCAACAGTCTTACCACCTTTTTTTGCCGTGGTTGTTAAGTGAATTACTGCTAAGGGGAAGATGGGGAAGAATTCCTAAGCCTAAAGAATTTCCAAAGGCAAGCTGTATCCTTCTCCTTCTCCTTCTCCTTCTCCTTCTCCTTCTCCTTCTCCTCTCCTTCTCCTTCTCCTTCTCCTTCTCCTTCTCCTTCTCCTTCTCCTTCCCCTCCCCTCTTCCTCCTCCTCTTGATTCCAACCTTTCTGTTCCAAAGCAGACAGAGTCTTCAACTTTCTTGAAGTATTAATATTGTTCTTTTTATGGCTTTATCCTTTGACAATGGCGCAATATTTTGGCAGCTGCATCTTGCCAAGTTTTCTTGGGTAAACAGTGAATTGGTGAGTTTGCAAAAAATACAAGGAGGCAAAGGGCATCTGTTTAAATAAATCAGAAATAAACAAAAATGGATTTTGCATTAAAAAAAAATCTTCCAGAATTCCTCAGCTAGCATGACTGGCTGGGGAATTCTGGGAGTTGAAGTCCACACCTCTTAACGTTGTCAAATTTGAAAAACACTATTCTAAACGCTTCCCATCCAATTATCTAACTGAACTGGTTGCAATGATCCTGCAAATGAAGCTTGTGTGGTTAGCCATAATCTTGCAAATGAAGAGACTGATCTGGGGAAGAGCAGCTTGTCTGAGTGAACGTATGGTAGCAGTGAGATTTACATTGGAAATGTGTCAATTTTCAGTATCACTCCCAAGGACCCCTCACTTCCACCGACAGGAAAACAGTTGCTTCAGTAATATTGTGATTATACAAAATTGTTATATTCATATATCTTTTATATTCCAGGAGAAGAGATGAACCTACAGTATGTGCTGGTCAAAATTATCGCATTTATTTTAAGCTAAAAAGAGTTGAAGCTGTTTTCCTTTCATCCATCTGGTGTAACATAAACTTAACCATTACAAACAAAGCATATTCATCTGTCATCTCTCAACCAATGCTCAGGTAACATACAGTGTTTTTATTCTCATGAACGTTCTTCTCAGTGAGCTTTCCAACATGCCTTTTCCTTTTAATTTTATATTATTTAGCTTTTCTAAAATATGCATAATTTGATTGGGAGTCTCACTTGAATCTGATGGGAAGTGCTTCCTCAAATGGTTGAGTTCACCTATAGGGTGGTAGATGCTTGCAAGAAGAAAGTTTCTTACATTTAAGATGTGTGGACTTCAACTCCCAGAATTCCCCAGCTAGCATGAGTCTTGGTTAAGGTTGAGAATCACAGTTCTATGGTTTTATAGAGTTTGAGTAGTTAAGAGTCTGATGATAGACTAATTATAGACTCTGTTGTTAGTCAATACTAGCATGTTGGTTGATTACTAAATGCCTCTCAATGGCATAAGTCTTCTTCAAAAAACAATGGTGGATGCGTTTAGCTATATGCTTTATTAGCTGCTGGTACCCGTGCTCTGCTATGGGGATTACCAAGAAAATTGAATGTTGGGTAAGAAAATTGAAGCATGTAATTGAGGCCTTGGCCAGATTTCCCCCCCAATCCCAATTTTGTGATTTCCGGGCCTGTTGTGCCTACCCTCCTGCTCCTCGCCCATTTGGAGATTAGAGTGCTGTAATTGTGCTCTCGCAAAAAACTCAAAATCAAACAACAGTCTATGAAAGCTCTCCAATCAGGAGCAAATGATGTTGGCTATTTTGTCCAATCAGAACCCTCTACCCATTCGGAAATAAAATTTTAAAATAACTCGCTTAAAAGTTAATGTTTTGAAAAATTCTTTGTTAGTGAGTGCCCAGATGTCAAGACAAACCTATGTACCAAATTTCATGTTTGTAGCTTGTATAGTTTTCGAGATCTGGTGATCAGTCAGTTTTTCACATTTCTACATATGAGATATGGAACAGTGCCAACAAAGACAGCAAGAGAAAACTTGGATGGATGGAAGGGAGATATGGTATCAGAGAGCCTTCTTGCATGATTTATGTCTCCCTCCCTCCCGCTTTTGGTAAATGAGTGTTGTTGTGACTGGCGACATCCATCAGAATAGGCTGTGGTCATCTGTGGTCACTTGATAAGAGCATTCAGGGCAATGATTTCATAAGTCCAAAGTGCTCCTTGGCACCAATGATTGCCTGCTTAAAGATATTTTGACTAGCACTTTAAGACTAGAAGTTAAGAAGAAAGTTCTATAGTATGAAGCTGAGAGGGAATTATGAGTCGGATAACTCCTGATGCACAAATCTCCTGAGCAGCCCCAGTCTCTAGTCTGCAGTATAAGGATAATAATACCGTTATTACTTTAGAGACTTTTCTAATGGCTACTTATACTACAGGCCTTTCCCACTGCTGAGCTCACAGGTTGTTCACTCATCCTTGAGTTGCAGAAAACGGGACCACATAAACTTTACAATCCTTATTTTTTTTAAAGAATTTTTATTTTTTTTCAAAAACAAACAAAAACAAACAAACAAATGAACAAGAAAATTAACACACATACAAACAAAATCAATACCTAAATTAAAAACATATGCTTCAAAAGTTTGATCAGCTTCAAGCACTTGGGTATAAATTTCACATTTTCACACATTTTTACTAATATCTATTTTGTCTTACTAATACATTTTCAAATCTACTCCTTCCATTTTTTGTCTAACCATTTATAAAAATTATTCCATGTTTTGAAGTGTATTGATTCTTCTTTATCTTTCAATATCAAAGTTAATCTGTCCATTTCCGCACAGTCTAAAATTTTCTTGATTATCTCTTCTTCTTGTATGTCCTTTTCATTCTTCCAATTTTGTGCGAAGACAATCCTAGCTGCTGTAATGATGTGTGATATCAAATATGTATATTGTTTATTAACCTGTTCTGGTAGAATACCCAACAAAAACACAGTGGATATTAGTTGAATACTCATAGCACTTTACATGGATCCCTACTACTACTTTTAAGAAAAGTATATGACAGGCCAATATTGTAGTAAAATAAACTACAGCAAACTCATACTTCCTATGCTTATGTCTGATTGGAAACATCTTTATCAGTAATTTTACCATAAATCAGATCACTAGTTCTTGTTTAAGGCTACAGCTATGCACAAAAAGTCAGAACATGCAGTTGACAAGTGTCTCTAGAGGTAGATTTAATTCACTGAGGGTATGAGTGGATGTAAGAAAGAAATTTGCTTGTAGAATAATCATAAAAAGCAACATTATTTTCGTCCCTCTCTTTCACTTAGTATAACACCCCACCCACTTGCCTTCTGCTGATATGGCAGATGGGAGTTCCAGTTTCACACATCTTTTAATGTGTGTCATCCCAAAACACCAGACAAAGCATTCAGTGATGAAGGAATGTTCTTCTGGATTCATCATGAAGTTGCTCCATCATAACCTTAATAATTTAAGGAACCTCTGCAATTGTAAGATTGCTATAGACCAATTCTTAGTTGTGGAAGGGGATGTTTACCAACTAGATTGCTCAACTTACTGCTTCAGCATTAAAACAAATATTTGTAATTATTATTATTTCCTTTAGTAATACAAGAGGTATCCATACAGGTATTACATGTAAAACTTCAAGTTCATATTTTTTAGAAAGGTTGACAAGGGAATTATCATTGCATTGTCATACCTGTTCAGCTGGCCAAATGTTTCTTCAGCTTGCATTAATCAGGTTCAGCAGTGAGCTTACCTCCAGCAAATCAAAGAAAATTGCTTTCCTTCTCTTTTAGTTTAATTGCCATGTAGTACAGACAGAGCTGAACATGTCTTGAATTATTTTCCTTAAAACTGTCGATGGTTCCTTATTACCATTCTCTTAAAAAGTTAGTTCTCAGTAGGGATTTTGCCCTTTTCACAAATGTTGCATTCAATGCATCCTTTCCATTCTTTATTGCTAAAGATGACTTGTTTTTCAGAGCTATTTATCTAGATGAATTTTTTATTTAAAAATAGTTGACCATTAGTATGACTTTAATATTCTTTGGAGGGGAATTTTTGCATTTAGTTTTCTTCTACAAATTCTTTTTCTTCTTGAAATGTCTTCTGAATGATACCAGACATTTCCACCAAGAATCCTGCAGCACAGATAGACATTCTTACATATTCTTATCAAGTCCAGTATTTCAAATGAAATGAGGAACTAAGCTTTACCAATTGTTGAGCTGGGAAGTATGAAATCTATATATATAAACATCAAAAACAATTCACTCATTCAGTCATAGACTCACTGACTGACTATCTGACTCATCATGATATCTCTAAAACCATTAACACTAGAAAGATGAAATTGGCTACATACCTTGGTCTTGCCATCTAGGAGCTCACTAA
>JANHFO010006421.1:22721-39079 GCA_032468095.1 Pareas carinatus | reverse complement strand
TACAGAATAACTTCCAGACAGGAAACGCAGTGAGGCATGCGCGGATGAGCTGCTTGCAGGGCTCCGAATTCTCCGCGCAAGCGCTCCCAAAGCGCTTTACAGCTGATTGAAAAGAGCGGGAATTTGGAACTCTGCAGGTTTCAGCCAGCCAATCTCTCTATGGAAGTCAGGGCTGCAGAGAGATTGGCTGGCTTTGCATTTACTTACCTTCTCTTAACATTGTCAAGGATTTCCTCTTTTCTTTCGCTTTTTCCCTTACCTCTCAGATATATGTCAGTTTCATTTATTTTATTATATTGCCTGAATTATACAGAATACTTTGGATTTTGTTCATATATGAGATTTTATCACTTCCATTTTTAAACTGAAGCTTAGAAGGTAACTCTGGTTTGTGTCATTTTGCATAGCATTTCCACTGTTACCAATGAAAAATACTATAGATAGAAAGATTTCTAATATAATACTGTATATCCTGGTAATTTTTTCCAGCAACCAGTTCCAGAGATATATAATGCCTCTAATAGAAAGGTAATACATATCCATAAGTAGCAACGATAGTCTTTTTTCTAGCAATCTATATAAACGCGAAAAACTGACTGACTGACTTATCACCAGATCTCAAAAACCAGAACAGCTACAAACATGAAATTTGGTAGATATGTTCGTCTTGGCATCTAGGCACTCACTTTTTTTAAATATTAATTTTTATGCGAGTTATTTTAGATTTTTTAATTCCGGATGGGTAGCGGGTTGTGATTGGACAAAATATCCAACATCATTTGTTACCTTTCTCCTGATTGGAGAGCTTTCACAGCCTGTTGTTTGATTTTGAGTTTTTTGGGAGAGCACAATTATAGCACTCTAATCTCAAAACGGGCGAGGAGCAGCCGGGCAGGTGAGTGCAGGGCTGGATAGGAGCAGCAGGCCTGAAAATTACAAAATGGGGGTGTTTGGGAGGAAATCCAGCCAAGGTCTCCTTTGCAACACCCCACAGGCCTCCTTTGAGCAGCCGGGCAGGTGAGTGCGGGGCTGGATAGGAGCAGCAGGCCCGAAAATTACAAAATGGGGATTGGGGGGAAATCCGGCCAAGGCCTCGATTACATGCTTCTATTTTCATACTCAACATTCAATTTTCTTGGTAATCCCCATAGCGGAGCACGGGTACTGGCAGCTAGTATATATATAATTTGTCCTGACAGCTGAATTCATGAATTACTTCCATACAAAACACAGTCACTAGATGGGTAGTATATAAATTTAATAACTTCATAAATAAATAAATCTTCACTGCTTTTCCAAAAAACCGAGGGGTGTGTGTTACAACTTTTTAAAAAGTACTCATAAAAAAATATATAACTTTGCTAGATCAGATCACAACATCTTGTGTCCAACATTCTGTCATAATAATAGAAAGTTGTGGTGGCCTAGTGATAAAGACACTCGCCTCCCACTTGGAAGTTTGACAGTTCAATTCTAGGTAGCAACAGATGTTTCTCTCTCATGGCGCAAATAGAAAATATTTGCTGTGAACTCTGCATAGGCATCAGGAAGGGCATCCAGCCAGTAAACGCTCAGCTCCATCCAGTTGCCCTTACATTATCACAAGTTAAGGGACTACAAAGTCATGAAAAGAAAAAATACAGCAACCAAACAGGACAGATATGGACTCCAATGGATTGTTAAGACTGTAGAAAGAATAACTGCAACCAGCTTGCCTTCCATAGAACATCTATATATTGTGTGAGAAGGAGAACTGATGCATAAACTGTTTCAAATTCTCCCCCAGAACATCATTACAGGCCTCTGCATGCAAAAAAAACAACAACTAGACACAGGAACAGTTTTTTCCTTTGTGCCATCACCCTGCTGAACATCTAATTCTTACAGTGCTATCTAATGTCTATGTATATTTACCCATGTATTGTGGCTATAGTATTATTATTTATCCTTCTTATCTTCTTTACTCCCCCCCCTCTTATTGGAATGATGGTGATTAATATTCTGTTGCCTTGCATGTGCACTGAGTGCTTCTGTACGGGAGACAAATTCCTTCTGTGTCTAATCACACTTTGCCAAATAAAGTTCAATTCAATTCAGTTCAATTCGAATGAGTTAGGATATTTGGTACATTTACCTGACGTTTGTACTTCTGCCAGCCAGCGTTTTTACGCTGGGAAAATTTCTTTCAGGGCTTTTTTATCATGTACGTGTTTGAATTTTCGATGCTTCCTCTTTTGTGGCAGCAACCTGTGTGCTCTTGCCCTTGCTGGAAGGGAGGTTACGGCACTTACTGGGGGCTCACCTGTCAAAAAAAGAGGGTTCACAATAAATATCAGCTTATTGACACTGACAAACATATTTTTAAAGAATTCTTTCAACTTATTATTTCAGACTTCTCTTCATATGTAACCGATTCGCATAAGCATAAATTCCACAATACTCACCTCTGTGCTCACGTGAATTTTCCCGATTGGGAGGTCTGGGTGAAACTGGCTCACATCGACATGCCAGGTGGTCTTCTAAGGCTACAATTGCTTTATTAAAGACTGGCCTCTTTTCAGCTACTTCAATCTTATTTACCTATCAAAGAGAGAGCAAGAACAAACTCTGTGATACTTAGCACTGTGCATTCACTTCAATTCAGTTAGCATTATTACTATTCTAGATTTTGTTTGTACATTTTAAAGCTTTTTTATGGTCTTGCGATAAAGCCCAGACGTAGCATAATCAATTTCAGTAAAATAGCTTCTTATATTATGCCATTAATATATCCTAATGAAGAACTGAAGCTAAAGTTCAAACTGGGAAATCTGGAACATTTCATTTAAACTATCAAATCCCCCTGCTTAGAATATCAAATCATTTCACTAAAAAAAATTATGAAAATGCATAATGAAAGACAGTGCTGGCTCCTATTCATTGCTCAAGATAATTCCATCTAGCTGCCCCTGTAATAACCTATATGAAGCTGAAAAAGACCAAGAAGTTCTTAAACTCATTGTCCTTGTAAGGAATTATACTTCATTTACTTGCCTATCACCTCCTGCCACCCTGGATCAAACTGCAAGTCACTGTCACAAGTGCAACAGCAGATTTGACACCAGAAGACAAAGGAAAAATTCTAGAGCAAACTGTTCTAGCTAAAGGCTACTGTTTTCTTAGCATTTGTTCCATAGCATTGCAGAGTCTGCCTGTATTTACATCACACTTGCATATTTCTTAGAGCAAATCATTCAGTGCATAACATAACTCATTTTTCTTTATCAGCAGGCCTGCCATATTGATTATGGCTGAGAGGGAGTAATTAGTCCAAGCGTCATTCAGCTGACTTCTATACTTAGGACCTGAATCTCCCCATTCCTATTCCAATACCTGAACTGCCACACAAACATGGGATCTCTGAATTGCCCCAGCTAAGGGTAAGAGCGTTAATTCTTAGTGTGACTGTGAGCTAAAAAGATACTTTCGAGAAGGAAGAGATGCAATTCTACTGAAGTCTGTTTTAAATGAGGCGTAGGTCTATTGTTTGCACAGCACTCTTTACGGAGGCATTTCTGGTCCTATGTGCCATGGAAACTCAGTACCTAATCAATCCTAGGTCAGAAGAAGGACCATTTTAATCCCCAAACTTGGAATCAGTTGTTACTCAAAGCATGTTTTGGAATAAATAGTGTCACACAAATTCAAAAGTCCAGAAACATCTATACCAGTCGGTCAATCAGTCCTTCAATGAAATGAAACCAAGGCTCATAAGGAAGCAGCTATGAATGTAACGAAGTTTTGACAATATTCTCCTGGCATAATGAGATCAAAGAAGCTGATGAGATCCCTATAACTTCAGATGGTAATCCTTGAACTAGGCTGTGTGACTAACTGGTGCCCATCTAAAAATAAGGAACTACTATTGTGCCTATTTGGTTAAACATGTTACGCAAATGCGGACATAAAGTGCGAATATGATCTTCCCAGGAACCTAACAGTGACCAAATGTCTCCTACTTTTAAGTTTCATAAAAAGCCATATTCTACTATAGCACACAAATTGCTTAGTAGACTCTGTTTCTGAATAAAAAATACAGGCTTTTCTATTTTCAAAGAAAGCATTTCAGTATCATGTTCGTAACTAACCTATGAACTTTGTTTTTTTCCACAAAACTATCACATTCTCATCATTCCACCTCACTTCATTCTATTCTGCTTCATAAAATTTTATGGAGAAAGGAATTTCCCATGAAGAAATGGTGTAACATTTTCCTTCCTTTGTGCATTGTTGTATGAAAAACCCAAGGAATTTGTTCTCATACAGATGTCAAGCAAGGGACTTGCATTTTTTCAATGATTTGTCCAGGAAGAAGCATAGAGATTCATATTGACTGAAAATTGAACAGCATCAGAAGAGGTCATTTGCAAGATACCCACTTACAATACATTCAAGAGAAGATAATTTCTTCTCAGGAGCTGCTGGGTATATGATATTTGTTAAGTACATCAGCATGATAAAGAATCAAGCTGTTTGTTAGTATGTTCATTTCGGCCGGTTGTACCACTAGACTACTGGATTTAATTATTGTAATACATACTAAAAAATAATATGTTAGAGAGTACTCTTCCTTCTTCAGAAAACTTAAGGTCATTGATTTCTACCGCTGCATTCTTTATAACTATAGGACGAGCCACACAGAACTTAACATGGCTTTCTATATGAAATGTAATTGGCACTATCTGATCCAAGAACTATGCCGGAACCAAACTCCTGAATATTATAATAAATAACTAAATCCTCATTAAACTTAAACTGTGAATGTATTTATATACCATTGAATCAATTCGGGGTGTATGCATGACTTCCATTTCAACTTGCTTAAAGTCCCAAACCGAAAAGTTTGTGCCGACCATCCCGGAAAGTCTGAACCCAATTGGTTCAGTACTTTCCGGGATTACCTACCAGACACAAACGGGGCTAATTTTGTCACATTGGGGAAAGGTCTAGTGATGGATCTTGTGAGGAGTCAGGGGTAGGTCACATATGGAGATGAACCTGTGATGGTTCTTGTGATAAGGAAATCTGGTGAGGGTCATTGGAAGGTGAAGTGCTGGTTGGGGGAGGTTGGGGGCTGGTTGAAGGTTGGTGCTGTCGCTGTTCGGTTGTGGATTTGATTTGTATTCTCAAGGGTTCGTAGGCTGGTTGCAGGTTGATGTGTTTATTGATGGAATTGCTTGTGGAGTGCTAGGTTTCAATAAATATATTTAAACATATAAAGTTCCTGCTGATGGGGAAACAGTGTCTATAGGGTGGAGATGGCCCCAGAGCTCATTGGCTACTACTAGACAGTACTTGCTCTTACTTGGAATCCTTTGGTCACGTGGTAGGACCAAACATTTGCTTTTTTTCTCATCTAAAGTAAGCAGATAAGTGGGAAGTACTTGTCAATATGCATTATCCTATTTCATTTTTTTCAATGATTCATTAAAAAACAGTTGCCCAGGAAATCCACATTCCTGTTAGGCAATTTCACAAATTTCCAAAAATGCATTTATTTATCTTGTTCATTTAGAAGATTGTCTCAAAATATGCTTTTCTGGTGCACCTTTCATGCTCTAAATTACAATTTCTTTTAGTTCTGATGCATTGAAACTCTGATTTCTGGTTTATTAGTATAGCTCTTGAAGTACATGTTGATTTTATCCAACCCTCCCAGACACAGGCCAGTTTTGCAACTTTTCTAGAAGCTCACTCATATGTCCCAGATACCAACTCAAAACCTGCATGCTTTTGCTTCTGTGTGTGCATATGAGTATGTGCAGTCTTACACATAGCCCTTATTTCTTTTGCTGTTTTAAAATGAGTTTGGCATTTGGCAGAAGCTATAAATAACATCAAAAGTTTAAAATGAAGGGATGCTCTTGTGACATAAATGAAAGGGCCTTAATACTTGAGAGTAGCTCTGTGAATTGACTTTTGAGGATCAAGCGATAGAGCTTGGAGCCGGTCATCCTGCAAAACCACATGGATGCACTGCGGTCAATTTAGCGCTCTGGATCTTTGTGTCACTTCCAGCTGAATACACCTGAAAGTGCCTGGTAAGGGGAGGTGAAACGACAAGACTGGGCATTTTATTTTGAAAGCAGAGGTCTTCTATTCTTAGCTGCTGAATGAAGAAGGCCTTGCTTGTTGATGCCACTGTTAAATAGCTTATGGCACTTTCATTTTTCTTTCCTCCCTCAGGAGCTTCAGTCAGATGGAAATGGGATGAGACACAAAGCTGTCTGTTGCCCTGGGTCTTCTTGTATCTTCGGCTCAGTGATGGAGACGTTGGTGCTCCATTTTCTCTGCTCCCCTCCTCATGTGGAAGCAAACAGACTGAAATGAGAACAGCTAATATTGCTTTCATTTGCTATGCAACAGAGCAAACAATATCAACTGTCCCTCAAAGCACAGCACAGGTCTAAAGCAGGGATAATCACCAGGCTTACTAAGGAACATCCCTATTGAACTCAACTTTCCTTCGGAGCAAGCCTGGAGAAGAACAAGGGACTAAGAACAGTTGCAATTTGCGTAATGGCATTCTGCAGGTTGAGAGTCCTTCGGGACTTCAGGTTGCGTTATCCTTTTCAAAGCTTCTCAGTTTTCTTGGTTGTACAAAGAACACTCAGAAAGGTTCAAACAGAAGCCCTCATGTGCTGTGTTAATCAAGCTTGGCATTTCTATTACACTATGGATTTTATACAGTGTAATATAAAATACGTTTCTATGCAGAAGAAAGCCTTAAATGTGCCTAGCACTCAAGTCAAGACAAATATATATTATTGATATTTGCACACATAATAAATTATATATACAAAAACTTTGTTAATGGGCTTTTCCTGTAAAGGGGGGGAAAGTATTAATTACCCTATATTCATGAAGGAACAAAATATTATTTGCTCCACATGGATTCTCAGAGTTTTGAGAGAAAAGTGTAGTATTAATTTTTTTTGCAGTGTTTCCAACCCATGTAGTGTACATGTCATCCATGCTTGTGTGTGCGCAGGACTATTCTCCCACTATATGAAAACACTCAACATATTGATAAATCCTTGGAAAAGGTCTGCTTCCCAGAACTGCTGCATGTAAAGACCATGTAATAAAACTCATGTTTTTAACAAGAAGTACTTATGACAGGAGGGTTGTTGGTGCAGTGAAGCAATAGGATAAAAGGCCAGAGGAATTTGAACATCCAAGAATGAAGAAACTTGGTTGCTAAAAAATAAATAAATCACAGAATGATAAGATTGGAAGGGATTTTGAAGATCTTCTCATTGAACCTCTACTCAGGGCAAGTATCTTATTACCATCCTAGACAAATGGCTTTCAGCCTTTGCTCGAAAACTTACAGTGATGGAACAGGCACAACTGCAGGAGGCAGGTTGTTCTACTCCTTGATAGTCTTAAAGCCAGGAAAAGCTTCCTTATTTGAATTTGGATCTGTAAAGCTTCCATCCATTTGTTACTGCCCTATCCTCTGGAACTATGAAGAATAAATCCACACTGTTTTCCTTATAACAACCATTCAGGTATCTAAAGACTATTGGCACTTCTTTTCCTTGACTTCTCTTTCTTTCAGGCTAAACTTCCCCAGTTCTTTTAACAATTGATTTAGCTTTCAAGCCCCTTGTTAGCTTCATTCTTAGCCTCTGCTACTTCTCCCCATCAAATCGTATCCCTCAAAGTTGGGAGAAGGGGCAATTTTTTTTTTAACTTAGACAACACCAATTGCAAAAATGGCCTGCCCTTTATCATCTTGCCAAAAGTCATGTGCTGTATTTGCCATTGTTAAAGGAAGCCACGTTTACTTACAGAACATGGTGCAAATACGATCTATGGCAATGTGATCATCAGTATCTCAGTCGATGTTTAAGAAGAAACTCCGCTAAATGAAGCATAGACAAATGGATTAATTGAAGTTTGCTTGCTTTTCATATAGCCCCACGTAGATTTATTTAAAAGGAAGTTTATTCAATTTAACTTTCATCGAGAAAATATATAAAGAAGACCATAAGTATTGATCCCAGTTTGCCTGGCAATATTAGATATATGACTTGCTTTAGTTTTCTCCCAATATGATTTTTCGATTTCCCAGAAGCTCTGAAATTCTTTGGCTCTCCACCCAAGTATTAATAAAAACCAAACCCTGCTTAGTTCCCACGAAAACCAAGGTATCCCTAAATGATACTGCTTGCTGTGACATATATAGATACTATCAGCTGTATAAGTAATCGCCTTCCTGATGAAATGAAGTTCAACTGGCAATTTTGATCTAGAGGTTTTGCAGGTGTGATCTATGGCTCTTTTGGGTGTTGTGTACAGCATTGCAAATCCCTGATTTATAATAGGTGAACCTATCATGTAAAATGCAATCCAGTACATCTAAGAAATGGCAGATTAGGATCAGGCTGTCCAAAAGGAGTAAAATGTAGGTGCCTTCATGAAGTCAAAATACATTCTAAATTCAACCAACCAGAACTGAAAGAGACACGGGCAAGCAAGGTGATCCTTTTATTGCATTAGTTTGTGGTAATAAAATAGAATACTTTATTGACCAAGTGTGATTGGACACACAAGGAATTTGGCACTCAGTGTACATATAAACAGCAAAGGAATATAATCCTAAAATACCAATAAGAGAAGGTGGTAGAAAAGATGAGAAGGATAATAGCAATACTACATGGGTAAATATCCTTAGATATAAGCTTTTAAGACGCAAAAGTGAAAAGCAGATTAACAGTAGTCAACTTTGGTGTAAAGCAGCATAATCAGATTGTATATGCAAACTGACTTCATTAACAATGCACACTTAATTAGATAATTTCTCAAAGGAGTAAATTCAAAGCACATCAAAGAGTTGGTTAAGAGGCTTATTATCAATGACCATTTCAAGTTGCATTGCTAGGACCTTAAGTTAGAAGTTGTCCCCATAAATTCCATCCAAGGGACACTGTGTTATTATCTACAGTCAACTACACTGAGACTTGAAGACTAGAATATTCCACAAGCAACTTTTCTTCTGAAACAACAGGTTGGCTCCAGGCTTTGATGCTAATTGTGAAAAAGTAAAGTCTTCCTTGCCAGATTCAACTACTAATAATTTCATGAGTCTGGCCATATAGCTTTCTTGGCAACAGTAGGTGTCTAGTAGTATCATTTCAGACAAATGTTATTAAAAGGCAAAAACTTTTAGGAGCTACAGCTCAGTTGCTTTTCAGTAAAATGTGTTTAGTCTGCTACTCTTCCTGATTTTTTGGCTTTACATGTAGTCCTTGACTTGTGACAGTTTGTTTAGTGACCAATTCGAATTTACAACAGCACTGAAAAAAGTGACATATGACTATTTTTCACACTTATGACCATTGCAGCATTCCCATGGTCAGGTGTTCAAAATTCAGATGCTTGGCAACTGGCTCATATTTATGACAATTGCAGTATCCCAAGGTCATGTGATCCCCACCCCCTTTTGCAGCTTCTGACAAGCAAAGTCAATGGGGAAGCCAGATTCACCTAACAACCATGTCACTAACTTAACATCTGCAGTGGTTCACTTAACAACTGTGGCAAGAGTGGAATGTCTTTATTTCTCCTCCTATAGATCATCCTGGATGTCTCTGCTAGCATTTAGTAATCATGGCCGATTGATTTTCTAGCAAGCTCAACTCATAATCTGTATACATTTAAGGGCAATAGTGAGCCACAATTAGATATCATCTAAGTCAGAATACTTTGGTTATCCTGATAAACCAACCATATTAATACTTGCCGATAAGCCACGTAAAGGAATATATCTAAGCAGCTGCATTGACTGTTGAGAGGCGGTTCAAAACTACTCTGTTTGAGATTGCATACCCATTCAAAAGGGGCAGAACCTGCACCGTAACACTTCACCTACCGTTGTGCTGATTTTGATCTCACCCACTTCAGACATAGCTACATCTGTGCTTCTGTTCTCAGCGAAATCTCAGAGATGCCCTCTGGATATATGACTTGCTAAGAGAAGTGCTAAAGCAAGTCTCATGACTTCTTTAACTCTTCCCCATTTAAATCAAGGTGACTTCTATACATCAGGCCTCAAAAGTACTCGGAATGCTGGTAAGAATCTAATTATGATGAGGGGTGGGAAGAAAAAAAAGATAAAAATTCAACCTATGTTTCCAGAATCAAACTCACACTTGCACACATCTAAGCTTGTTGAGCATAAAAGGCAACAAGGAGAACATTTTATTCTCCTGATTTTTTTCTTTTTAAAAATATCCATGGAATATCAAGTTTTAATTAAAGTTTAAACTATTTTTAAATTAGTCCTGATTTTAATATTTAACATTATATAATATATTCTTATTATTAGTTGGAAATATTATCGCTTGAACTAACTCATTTTGAGTAATTTTCTGCTGTTAGAAATAATTCGGTTTTGATTGGTTATTCTCTAAAAATTATTTTCTTTTAGTGATTCTTATGTTAGTTTGAGACGAAAGAAGGATCGATCCAGCGCTAAACCTCAGTAAAGAAGTTGATGGGCAAAGAAAATCAGTGTAAGTAAACTTGTAATATCGGTGTGCAATTTGGTGTGGTGGTATAAAGAGTTGCATCAAGAAGATTTGGGTTTAATTTGCTTCCGGACCATCTACTTTATTCTCAGTCCAATTCTCATGAATGCAAGGCTCAATCACAATCCCTTAGTTTAACAGATTTTACAGTGCTGTTTGTGACAAAAGTGGGGATAATGTACATCATGTAATTAACTTTGAGGAAAGGCATGATTGCAATAGCAACAGCAGTTAGACTTCTATACCACTTCACAGCGCTTTATAGCCCTCTCTAAGCGGTTTACAGAAATCAGCATATTGCCCCCAACAATCTGAGTCCTCATTTGACCGACCTCAGAAGAATGGAAAGTTGAGTCAACCCTGAGCTAGTGGGACTCGAACTGCTGAACTTACTTGCAGCTGACTGATAACACAAGTAGAATGCAGTACTGCACTCTAACCACTGCGCCACTACAGCTCTTGTGAGATGCAGGCAGCATGCAAAACCACACACACCCCACCAAGCCACATAAAACCTTTTCCCCATGGATCTCTTCTAGATCAGTGCCCAAAAGGTTGGGGGCCACTGATCTAGAAGAAGTCCATTGGATACTAAAATAATTCACAATAAAATTCTGCTATGAACATGAATCTCTCAGTTTGATGTACCCATTGACTAGCATGCTATATTAGCCTATGAATGACATTGCCTTCCCTAAACCCCACTGGCCTGTGATGAATATAAGGCACTTTTTTCAGAAGAGTGATGAAGACATGAAAATCATAGATGGTTATCTTTTGGTCCTTACCTACCATAATCTGCTTCAACCTGCTATTCTGCAAGGCACTAGGGGAGAGGGAGGACTTTTCTAGGGCCAGCACACATACCACAATCTCTTAAAACTGACCCTGACAGTTAATGTAGATTATAAAGGATTTGTGTCTGCTTAAAAATTTACCAACCTTATTGTGGCTGAAATTAACTTCCTGGATCATTTCACAGACAGTCACATTATAAAGTATTGCAATATAGACTGGTCTACATTTGTAAGGTATAGTCGTAGTTGATATATCTTATAATATGTAGAATTTTAAATTGTAAAAAGAAGCTTTTTTTAAAATATATATGTTCAAATTTATATATAATAGGACAGGGATCCCCAACCTCCTGTCTGTGAACCTGCACCATTCTGCAGCATGCCAGCAATCGACCCACGCAAACAAGTCAAGCCCCATCCAGGGGATGCAGGTAGCACATAAAACCATGCCCCCTAACCCATGGAAAAATCTTTCTCCAAGGAACCGGTCCCTGGTGCTCAAAAGGTTGGGGGACACTGTAATAGAGTAATTCTAACTTTTGAATGCAACATCTGTTGTAAAAGCGGCAGCATAGAAGCAGCAGTACAGGATTCCCATTTGGACAAACCGCCAAAGTATTTCCAAACATAATCACAAAAGACCTCTAATAAGCAGAATACCGTCTCTTGAAAATATATTTCAACTGCAATGTATGTGCAGGCTAGACAATCAAGCTGACTATGTAAGCCTGTTTGGATTAGTGGTTAAACATCAGGCTGTAAACCAAGGAGACTGTGAGTTCTAGTCCCGCTTCGGGCATGAAAGCTGACTGGGTGACTTTGAGCCAATCACTCTCTCTCAGCCCAACCCTCCTCACAGAGTTGTGGTAGTGGGGAAAAACAAAAGGAGTCATGTATAAAAAAAGTAAAGATGGAATAACAATATAATAAAATAAAATAAATCTTGTTGACTCACATAGGGCTTGCAGAGGATCATGCAACCTGGGGGATTGATTAGCACATTAAAGACCTTCTCCCATCTTTTAACTTCTAATTTATTCTATTCTTGTTTTAGCTGCCTTTTATTGAAATATAGTAAGATACAGCATATGTTTCATATTTATATAGCATATAGTATGAACTATAGTATTTCGATAATGTTTTTAATTATGCATCACCCAGAATCACTCAGAGAGTGAGGTGGTCTCTAAATTTAATGAATAAATAATTTCCAACATGTACAATGATCAGATGGGTGTCTGTCTCTTGTTGCTGCAAGCAAGGAAACTAAAGTTATTTGGAGCAGTTGGGCTAACTTTGTTCTGCTCAAAATTGTACTTTGAATACAAATATACTGCATCAGTCTAAAGAACAAGAATGACTGCCATTAGGAGCAGGAATGAAGGCTACGTTTAAAAAGAGAGAGAGGATCATGCTGATTTGCCCATAAAATGCTCAGCAGGTTCACCAATAGAGACTGATGTAGCAATGACCATGAAATCCCAGTGGAACTGATTAAATTGAATGTTTGCACAGTAGTTCAATGTTCAATAGTTCGCTATGGCAGTTTTATTTCAACTCTCCAGGATATTGTACAAATATAGGAAATCATTTTCAGACTCCAGCATGACCAATTTATAAAGATATATATACAATAAACACACACACATTCACTCATCCATTTCTACCTGTACTAACAGGTGCATCAAGGCATAAGTCACTAGTTATATCAGCTTTCTGATGGATTTTGAGCATTAGAGGAGGCAGGTCCTGAAGGCATCAATGAACCAAGGCATCAACCTGCAGTTACAGTAATGACTATGGAGTCAAATGCTAGCAGTAAGCCTGACAAATGCTTAATGGTGCATGAGTGTATGTTCTTCCTTTCTCTTGGTTAGTCAGCAAAGAGTCAGTAAAGAAGTTGGCTGGCTGGTTGGTTTAGTTGATTTACATGGCCACCTAATTGATAAGAGCAAATCTGGGTAATTGCTTAAACTGTTTGAAGAGACAAAACAACAAGGAATGAAAAATAAAACACCTTCAGCATTTTTTTAAAAAATAAGATGATGAAACAAAAGAAAATAGAAGGAATTGAGGTCTTGTATGATTTTGTTCCACGGTCTGGCTCAATGTTTTGGGGGAAGTCATGTCTCTGGGGCTTTGAGGAAAGACTGGAAGGTTGAGGAAGGTCTCAAGATTTTTATTATACAAAATGGGGCAAAAGCACTCTAGAAATCCTGGATGCAAATTACAACAGCCTTTTGAAGTTTAGTATATGCCACTAATAAGGCTTTTTGTAATATCAAGAAAACATTTATCAAAACTAGAGAAACACTGATCTTTTA
The DNA here is from genome assembly GCA_032468095.1 of Pareas carinatus. NCBI lineage: Eukaryota > Metazoa > Chordata > Lepidosauria > Squamata > Pareidae > Pareas > Pareas carinatus. Next base: position 25,381 of record JANHFO010006421.1, on the reverse strand, counting down.
AAGAATAGTCTCACTACAGTGCAATTTCAGTTTGGCAGGAGGAATCCCCTTCATTCAGAATGATATTTATTCCTCTATGTGGCTAACTCTGTTAAGGGTAACCAAGATAAACCAGAAGTGGTTAGCTATCTACAGCCTCAGACATGCTTCTCCAAATTCCTCCAGAACCTGAGGCTAAAACTCACACTCAAAGATATCTTGAAAAATTGCAACATAAATCCATACTTGCAAATGCACACAAACGTGCAACAAAGAAATCACTGTAACAAATAAACATCTACTGGGTTGTGCAAGTTGTTCAACACAAGTGTTTAGCAACGCAGATATAAAGTATATCTCTTGAATTACTGAATTTTCTAAGTAAGATTGAAAACAAAATAAGGGTAATTAAATTACAAATATAATACTTGTGGTTTTCAAAAAACACTATTGGAAAAAATCCAAACAAGAAAAATGTTGATGTTTTTAAAAATCAAAGGGCCATCAGATTTGGGGGGAATATGCTATTTCAAAAAAGATGGGCTGTGATTGAGAAAGTAATCTTTAAGAATGGTGGTCCAGGGAAAACTCAATCTGTTGAATCTGACTGGATTGGCAAAAACTACTGGGAAAACATGTCCCATGGAGATCTTGATTTTAAATCATTAACCGATTCAGAGCAGTAATAACTATCACCTTGAATTCCATCAAAACATCCTATTTACCAAATTCAAACTCTTCCCACATGATGTCAGACCGCATAGTCTCCATCCTTGCAATAGAACATGCCTAGTTGGTATCAAATTAAAGCAGATCTGAATAATTTTATCCTACAGATGACTAAAAAAAATTCTCAGAAGTGTGAAAAATGTTTTTCAAGTCCATTCTTCCTTAGAAGGATCCAGGTAATTTTAAACACAGTCAACAGACACCATACTGTAGATGCAACACAGTTGGAGATATATGGAAGTTTTCATTACCATATTGTGGTCTTAAAACTGAATTCTTACTAGAAGACTTCCAAGACCCCTTCCAGGAGTCTATGGGTCTATCTGGAAGCTCATACCACAATATAATAAAGGAAGACCGACAAATGCAGATATTTTTCCTCATGTCCTTCCCCTGTCCCCAAGATTCATATTAATTTCTAGGATAAAGTTCTAATTGATAAAGGTATAAGGAAGGATTAATTCTTCTTCATCATGGTACACAATATATAACTAAATCATCCTGTTCAATAGTTTAGATAGCTTCAAACCTGTCTTCAAACTTGTAAAAAGTGTCATTGGAAGGTCTAATTCCTTTAAAATATGAATCAACCCTAAGAAATATATATCTGAGTTGAATTTTTCTAGTGCCTTTTCTTGTTTGTTCTGATCTGTAACTGACAACATGTTTGTCTTAGTTATTAAAGTACCTGCTACAACATATCTGTTGGTCCATAAGGAGCTACTCAATTCCTATGGTTTGATTGAGATCTGCTATAAATTTAAGGACTTCCTTCATTCCTAAAAGAGATTCAAGGTCAGTAGCAACTCCTTCTATGCAAAAAATAATAATAACTCATCAGCAATTAACATGCATTTTAAAAGTTAAGCTAGTTTTAGCACTAGCAATAATGAACTATCTTTAAAACTGGACCAAGCAAGAGGAAAAGGCTGTTCTCTCCAATACAATCAAAATTATTCCTCCTTTCTTAAGAAAAGTCAATAATTATATAAGTATGAATTAAATAAATAACTAGTCACTTAAGAAATAAAATTAAGTCTGAACACCTCAGATGACAAGTTTATCCAAGCACGCATTATTTTCCAAGGCTGGCAGATAACTCATATTCAACACCAAAGAATTCTACCAAGGGTGGGTAATATCAGTCTGTAAATATGACAAACACATGTATTTGAATGAAAAGGACACCAGTCAAAGAGGTTTCATTAAAATAAAATGCCATCCCCATAACATAGTCATAAAAACAGTAAATGGCTGCTAAGTCTTCAGTTATCTAGTATGTCACATATGGCAGAACAGATTTCTCATTAGACTCATAAAATGAATTAAAATAAAACAATTGCGTTTTTTCTTTCTAATGAGCCTTTATATACAGAGAGGGTCGATGGATGTATAGATAGATGTAGGATAGATTTAATTGTGTTTCATCAGCAAATCTGAGTGGCCTAACTTTCACACATGCAAAAAGCTCCCTCTATATAAACAAATAATTGATAAATAAGGTTACAATTTCTGGTTTGTTTGCCAAAGTGAAATTTGCATGGAAATAGGAGTATATTCTAGGACAAATTATCCCTATTACCATTAAGTTTGAGGGTACCTTCAGGACAATACTTCATTGGTTACAAACAGTTATCTTTACTCAATCTAACTTAATGGTTGGTGTTGGTGGTGCATTTTTAGATTTTTACTTTTATTTTTCCCTTGTCTCCCATTGCTCGACTCTCCCTTCTCCCTTCCTTGGCAGGACAGAGGCCCACGAACCCACACGGCCTGGATGGGGCTGAACAGGCTTTTGGGATGATGAATGTGTCTTAGGGTTGTCATCACAGTTTGCCAATCATAGCCTTTTATGAAGGTCAGCACAGTTTGTCCGTTGTAGCCTGTAAGTATAGAGCATGTACATCGGAGACAAATTCCGTGTGTGTCCAGGCACAGTTGGCCAATAAAGA
>JANHFO010006421.1:0-14479 GCA_032468095.1 Pareas carinatus | reverse complement strand
ATTTTGAATTTGAGAAACATGAATAAACAGCTGATTGGATTATGACGCAGTTCTTCTTTAAAAAAATATTTTCATTAAATTTTGACAAAATAAAATCAGTTCTTACATTAGTAACAAAGAAAGAAAAAGTTCGCATATAGTACCAAATTACTCTTACATTACATGCTACACACTTAATTCTTAAGTACGGCATATATTCTTTAGTTCACTAGGGTTTCAAGTTACTTTACGGTTCACTGTTCGCTATAGGCCCCCAAACTGGGGTGCATTTTTTTTCTTTATATGTTTTTTATGTTTTAGTGACGTTTCCGTAACCTTATGAGACCTGTTTGCTGCATACTTGATAAAGGAAAAAAGAAATATTTACAATAAATATGGGGCATCACATTATTCTACAAATTCCCTTCTGTCATAAAGTTTATTCAGGATGTCCCCTCTCTCTACCTTATTTCTCACTCTTTCGCCTTTTTGTCTTTCTTATCTATCCCTATCCCTAAACCTACTTACTTGGACCATTTACCCTCCTCTTTTTAGTTGGACCTTCTTTAGCCATTCTGTACTTCTCTTGAAGCAGTTCTCCTGAAGCAGTTTATTTATTCATTATTAGATCTCACATTTAATTTTGGTCAGTTCAGGGCTGCATAAAAATGCTAATGTTCCTGCCTCCTATTTTCCCCACAGCAACAACCCTGTGAGGTATAGGCTTGAGAGAAAATTGCTTAGAGTCATTCAATTGGCTTTCGTGCCAAAGGGAGGACTAGAATTCATAGGCACCTGGTTTCTAAATCTCCATCATTGCCACTACACCAAACTGACTCTCAAAGCAACTGTTTTCAATTCAAAATGAGGCACTTTAGTTTAGACACTTTGAATTTGAAATACCTTGCTAAATGCTTAATCATTGCCTTCTCTCAATTGAATTCGAAGGCAAACTGTGCCAGATAAATTTACACCCTAGTTCCTGACAAATGGATTTGGTTATTAAAGTGCAGGCAGACTGAGGATCAAATTATATTAAAAGCAAAAGTTCCACTCAGAAGTGATTCAGCATTGCAACAGTGAGCCTAACCTCTCTTATATATCTCACCTGCAGCTCCTCTGGTGTGCCCACACTTTTAATGTCTATTTTAGACTGACTGATTTGATCAATTGTGAAGAAATAAACTACGTCAAATTGCGTTTTAATAACTACAGTTAGCATTAGCAGAATATAGAGATCAGATAGTTTGCTTCAGGCTGATTTAGGCAAAATGTAAGCATTTATTCTCCTTTTCCTCCTTCTCCTCCATGCCAGGATACGATGGTGATCGGGGCTAATAAAATTAAACCAGGATTGGGGAAGCTGTGTCCCTTAAGAAGTTATTGCATAATCATTCTCAACATATTCACCATTGACAATATTGGTTGAGGCAACTGGTGTCTGCAAATCAGTGGCAATTTGAAGGCCACAGATTCCTCACTTTTCTTAGAATTTTGTTAAGCTTATTGTATGCTCAAAAACAAAGTAAATTTTTATTCCACCATTATCTTCATTTAATTACAGGTAGTGTTGCGTCCGGAGCAGGAAGATGGCTCTGGAGGCAATTAGAGGAGACGAAGTCCCCCTCCCTTCGGGGAGACTAGTAGTCTAGAGAGCTTAGAGCGATGATTGGTTAAGCCGCTCTAAACGAAGTGTTAAAAGAAGATGGCTGCTGTTTGCAGCCAGAGTGTGTTACTGTGATTATTGTTACTCTAATAAAACCTACTTGTTTTGGTAATTCATGTTCCGCCTCATCTTTGGCCGATTCTACACTTGGCGACGAAGGTTTGAGGACTAAGGACCCTGCAATCAGAGCACTGCCACGATATCAACCATCAACACACTCGCTCCGTATGAACCAACCAGGGAATCATGGGACAATTTTATGGGATGCTTTGAGTTCTTCATTCTCTCCCATGCCATTTCTAACATCACCGATGATTGGAAAAAGGCGATTTCCCTGAGCAACTGCGGACCAGAGGTCTACGATTTTGCCCACACTTTGGCTGAGCCGAGGATGCTCCTTGCGATTGCTTGGACAGATCTCACTGACTTGCTTAAGGCACATTTCACCCCGGCCCCTTTGAAATTTGTGAAGCGACATGAATTGCGACACCGACTGCAGAAGCCGGGGGAATCGTTTAATCAATTTGTTGCTTGGACCAGATCATATTTGGAGTGCGAGACATGCACCTGCAATGGCGGCTTCTCACCAACCCCAATTTGTCTCTTCAGGTTGCCCTAAACGAAGTTAGGAAAGCTGAAACTACGACCTCTGCATCAGAAGCCCTGCAAAAGTTGGCAGACTCTGCAGCTACCGAATGGGCCGCTGTTGGAGTTAATTTTGGGAACTGCGCTGACTCTACCGAGGAAGACAAGGATGACGCTGCCGCAGAGGTTTGCCAGACAGCTCGTAGCGACAAGGACAAAACGCGGGGCTGTGCCAGCTGTGGGGGTCGCCACATAGGAGCCAGTTGCAGGTTACGGAACGCCACCTATAACTGCTGTGGGAAGCGTAGTCATATTTCAAAAGTTTGCTGCGCTGCAGAATCTTGTCTTGCGGAGTCCCTATCTCTGCCACCTAAACTGCCATACCCACAGAAACCCCGTGACTCCAAAGGGTTTTCCAAAACTAAGAATCTCACAGTTAGCACAGATGCATTTGCCATCAAAATTAACAACAGCTGTAAGGCTTCGTAATTCAAAATTAAGCTCACAGTGTCCATTGGTGGCCATCAGAGCACCTTGGAGGTGGACTCTGGATCTGCAATTTCGATTTTGTCATGGGCCACCTTAAAATCTGTGCTGCCGACCGTGCAGAAATCTGACCTAACACAGCAACGTTTCAGAGTCAGTGACTACCAAGGCAATCGGCTTCCTGTTCTGGGTACTCTGGATGTTCTCGTGAACTATTGTTCCTTTTCGGGATCTTGCCTGTGACTGTAGTAGGGGGTGCACTGCCTAGTCTGCTTGGATTGGAATGGTTTGCCGCTTTGGGGCTGAGGATTACAGGTGTAATCTCCACTCTACTCCACTGCACAACATTGGAGCGCAGACTTAATTACGGAGTTCAAGGACATATTTGACCTATAGCTGTGTCCATCAATATTGATCCATTAGTCACTCCCATCTGACTTAAACCCAGCAGAGTCCCCTTCGCTTTAAGACCTAAGCTGGATGCTGCCCTGGATAAATTGATCGACCAGGGAATCCTTGTCCCGACTGATCACGCCAGCTGGGAGATGCCCATCGTCATTCCCATTAAGAAGGATTGCTCTATTCAGATTTGCGCTGATTATAATTGCACTCTGAATAGAGCCCTTCAGCAAAATCCCTATCCAGTTCCCGTGATCCAGCATTTGCTCTATTCTTTATTCGAGGGCAGGGCCTTTGCCAAACTTGATATGACTCAGGCCTATTAACAGAGCCCTGTTGATTGCACCACGGCTGAGGTACAAACGATTGTGACTCACCATGGCACTTTTAATGTCACTCGCCTACAGTTTGGAATCAGCATTGCTACAGGGATTTTCCAGTCAGTGATGGAGTGACTCCTGCAAAAAATCCCTGAGGTGGTGCCCTACTTTGACAACTTGCTCGTCATGGCAGAGGACCGGGACCAACTATTGCAACGTTTGAAGACTGTGTTCCAAACTTTCCACTCTGCAGGGCTTAAACTGCGCCTCGATAAATGCAAGATTGGTGTCCCTGAGGTGGAGTTTTTGGAATATAAGGTAGATGGGCAGGGAATACACCCCACAAAAGACAAGAAAGAAGCCATTAGGCCAGCTCCAGTGCCAAAAGATAAAGCGGAATTACAATCATTTCTAGGGTTGATTAACTTCTATCATGCTTTCCTTAGCTGACCCCTTGCTCCGCTATCAAAAAAGGCTTCCTGGGTTTGGGGGGAAGTGGAAAACAGAGCATTCCTTGCATTGAAACATTTACTTTCCAGCGACCAAGTACTAATACAGTACAATTTGACCCTCCCCTTGTTACTTACATGTGATGCCTTCGGAGGGGATGGCCTAAAGGACCCACGTTGGAGCTCTGAAAACCGTTCTTTATGTGCAGGGAAGACTTAGCTATCCAGGGGGATTGTCTGCTTTGGGGCGAGAGAGTAATAGTCCCTGAGAAACTCCAGGCAAAGGTCCTTCACACCCTGCACCAATGCCACCCTAGCATTATCAGAATGAAGGCACTGGCTCGAAGTTTTGTGTGGTGGCCTTCGCTCGATAAGGATATCGAGCATTTGTTAACTGATTGCAAACCCTGTCAGGCATCGAGACCTGATCCCCCGAGAACGCACCTCAGAAAATGGGAATGGCCTCAAGCCCCGTGGTCTTGTCTGCACATTGATTTCACGGGCCCGTACCACGGCCAGATGATGTTGATCATCATTGACACGTTCTCAAAGTGGATGGAGGTGAAAACCATGTCTTCCACCATGGCAACAGCGGTAGCAAAAGCATTACAGGCTATTTTTATTACACACAGGTTGCCGGATACAATCGTATTCGACAATGGCTTGCAATTTATGGCCATGGAGTTTGAAGATTTTTTTGCGGCTCGGAGAATTAGGCACACCCATGTAGCCCAGGGACACCCTAATTCGAATGGCCTTGTGGAATGAGCTGTCCGCTCACTAAAAGAGGCCCTCAGTAGAATGCCACAAAAGAACTGGCAAGAACAAGTGGAACTTTTCTTAACGTGGCAACACATCATACCTGGGAGGACCACGAGAAAAAGTCCTGCCGAACTTTTGTTTGACAGGAAGATTCATTCAATCCTTGACAGGCTGCATTCACAGTATGTCGAAGATTCCCCTAGCATCATGACTGATGAGCCCAAGAAATTTATTCTGGGTGATTCAGTATGGGACAAAAACCTAGGTCTGGGTCTCAAATGGGTATGGGGAATGGTGATTGCGATAAGAGGACGCTGGTCCTACGCAATAGAAACCGCCGATGGTCAAACATGGCATCGCCATGTCGACCAACTAAGGAAGGGGCCCAGTACAGAAGTGGGGACTAACCGCGAGTGGTCTATGGAAGAAAGTAACAAACTGCCTTCCCCCTTAGGGTATTCTAGCCTGGAGGAGGAAGATGACTTACCAAGCTTCCTTGTGCCCCCGCGCAGTGCGGAGACTGGTGAGTGCTCAATTTTGACCGGGTTGAGATCCGGAGCCAGCCAGCAGTTTCCCGAGGAAACCACGGCAGCATCGACAGATTCAACCGCACAACCCAAAGATCAGTCAACAACTAATCTGCACAGGTTCGAGAAATGGAGACACCTCCCATCTTATCTCAGCCAATACAATTGCTCGTTCACCACATCTTAAGAGGGAGAGGCGTTGTGTCCAGAGCAGGAAGCCGGCTCTGGAGGCAATTAGAGCAGACAAAGTCCCCCTCCCTTCAGGGAGACTAGTTGTCTGGAGAGCTTAAAGCGATGATTGGTTAAGCCGCTTTAAACAAAGTGTTAAAAGAAGATGGCTGCCGTTTGTAGCCGGAGTGTGTTACTGTGATTATTGTTACTCTAATAAAACCTACTTGTTTTTGATAATTTGTGTTCTGCCTCATCTTTGGCCAATTCTACAGGTAGCCCTCGACTTATGTTCGCAATTGAGCCCCAGATTTCTGTTGTTAAGTGAGATACTTGTTAAGTGAGTTTTGCCTCATTTTACTACTTTTCTTGCCACAACTGTTAAATGAATCACTGCAGTTGACAAGTTAGTAACCTGGTTGTTCAATGAATCTGGCTTCTCCATTGACTTGGCTTGTCAGAAGCTCGCAAAAGGGATCACATGACCTTGCACAGCAACGGTCATAGGTATGAACCAGTTGCCAAGCATCTGAATTTTGATCATAAGATCATGGGGATGCTTCAAAGGTCGTAACTGTGAAAAACGGTCATATGTCACTTTTTTCAGTGCCGTTGTAACTTTGAACGGTCACTAAATGAACTGTTGTAAGTCGAGGACTGCCTGTAATAATTTCCCAATTTTTTTGCTTATTTAAAGGATAAGAAATAGTCAGGTTGACCTAATGGCCATGAAGAACTAAAGATAGTACATTAAGGCTATCCCAGGGATAAAAAGCGGATCCCTTTCCCAATTAAATCTGAACAGAAACATCAAGAGGGGCAGAACAAGTAACACAATCAAGTATTCAGTACTCAAGGTAATTAAAACGCTGCACGGCTGGGTATTAAACTTTACTGTTAAACCAGAGAAAGCCATGGAAGATATTACAAGGCACACTGAATAGAGATAGGCAAGCTTCAAACTCATCAGTCTTCTAACACGGTAACTGACGTAGGTATCATAAAATGTTGGAGCCTTTTATAAAGCCATCCATCTAACCATCCCTCCATAACTGTATTTCTGGATGAAATTAAAAGTCACAGAAGGACCGTTTCCCTTTTTCTGAAAGCTGGAGAAAACGACCATAAGTATACAATCAATACAGTGTATATGTGTTCAACCACATTCTGTTCTAGACAGCAATAACATGTTTGTCCAAAACACAGATGAGTTGTCTCCAACAGCTAGACATATGCAGGCCAGATATGGTGCACTGACCACCAACTGGTTCCTTCTGAAATAGGAAGCAGAATTCTGATAAAAACAGAATCGCCCAGCCATTGCACAACACAGTTTTGTTTTTGCATTTTAATAAACTGTCTACGCTTGCCAGAATTTAGAAGAAGAACCCAGCAGAGATTTCCAGTGACCAGTTATCCAGATCTTTGTAATATTGCATTAAATATCACTGAATTACTTTTTAACAGCTCTTTTCTTGTTATTTTAATACTCATAACACTATGTTTCATCTGTATCATGGTTACAAAACATTAGATGTTTCCTAACAAACATGGCCAGCTGATAATTGTTTTTGCTTTTCTCTGAGTTGATCAAATAATGATTGTCTTTTCAGTTCTTCTACAGGTCTTTTTTTCCCTATTGCATTTGAATATGGACAGGTCCTTTAGCTGTAGAAGTGAAATACTTGCAAGCAGTTTACATTTTCATTACCTCGTGAAATTTCTATTTGTCTCCTGAAAATGCAGCACAAAATTTTTTAGAAGCTAATTGGACACTCAGATTTGTTCTGAAGGGGCTGGAGGGAATGATTGAATGACAGACATAGGAAATGAACTCCATGGCTGTGTTCGCACAGTATATAATTGTCTTCCATTTTGAATTGTGCAGATAATGTGGTAAGATTCTGGGTGGAGAAACAGATTAATCTGCATGATAAGGAAAGACAGGAGAAGACTCACAAATATCAGTTGGACAATGTTGACATTATGAGGGAAGCCAATAAATTTTGCAGCCATGCATAGTTCTGGTGACATGGCAAAAGAGTCACTGACAAGCTGTCAATCCTAACACTTTTGTCCTTTTAAGACACAGAAACAGCAACTCTGGGTCCTGTCAACTCTTTAATATTCTTGCTTCAAAACAGAAAGATAGGCCTGAACAATTTGGGCAATGTAACCCAGGCAAGCTGGAATATGCTGTTCAGTGTTGCCAAAGAATTGAAAGGATTATGCATTTTTAAAATGTGGTTATTGGAGACAAGAGCTCACAGCAATATGATATGATTTATTGGCTTCCTCTGAGGAATGCCCGGAAAAGATGCAATATTATTTGAGGACACTGCTGATAAACATTTGTCCAGACTAATTAGATACAGAAATGCTGGGGCTGGGGATAAAACCCCCGCAAAACAAACTTTGCACTTGATTTGATTAGAGGACTTTTCAAATTCGCATTTCTGCATCAGTCTTTGGCAAGTTTCTGTTTTTGCCATGCCTTTGCTATTCACAGTTACATTACTATAAGTATTTTGGTAAATCTAGGCAAATATTTTAATTGTTCTTTTTCTCATTTGAATTCTGGAGATCCTAGGACTCTTCTGACAATGTCATTTAATTCTTTAGTTTGCCATTTGTAGTGGATTATCCATTATGCCCATTATAGTCCTAACTAGAAATCCTAATTCAGTCTTCTAGAAATGCACTTTAAATATATGGGCCATATTATGGATGAATGTATACTTGGTCCTATCCTAAGCATTATTTATAAATATATTTTATCTGTTGGTTGTTTAAGTATTAAGTGTAATATTTGCTTATAAGGTTGTTGTTAAGTTCTGAACTAATTTTACTGATTTGTAATTATCATGAAGGACTTTTCTCTTATGTTGCATCTTAATAAAGACACATTTATTATTATTGCTATGGATGGTCGCACAGAATGCATGGAATGTTACAAGTATACCAAACAGCTGAAGAAGTAAAAGGGCCATTGGAAGAATATCTGAAGGACAGTGAAGAAAGTGCATGGAAGCTAGTATACCATGAAGGCTTGCTCCTTGGTAAATAGAGTCTGTCAACCTTGCTGTGTTGGCATGATTCATTGCCATTATTTTTCTAGAATTCCTATCCAGAATTCTACCTATCAATTATTCTATTTGAGCTTGAGACCAGTCCACTATTCTAGATATACAGTATATCTAATGACTAGAACTTCTCAGGTCTTAATCGCCTTGATGGTAATTCTGCCACTGCATTTGGACTTTAAGATTTTCTTCACTCTTCTGGTGTATTCACTACTAACTTTCTTCTTGACTTCAGTGTGCTTGATATTGTTAGCATGAACAATGCCCAGATATTTATAGTGATTGTCTTGAGCCAGATTCTTGATGTTATTTCCATATGGCACCTTGATTCTTTCAGTTTTCATTATTTTCCTCTGTTGATGATGAGGGCGGCATATTTGTGAAGGCCAAACTCCATTGCAATATCCTGGCTGTATATGTGAACGATGTTGAGCAGTGATTCTATTTTAGATGGCATTTTCCCATACAGCTTCAGATTGTTTATGTAAAAAAGGTGTTTTTGATGTTTGATAGCCAGGGCCTATCTTGTTCAGTATTGTTGACAGAGAAATCAATGCAATGACAAACTGTGATAGTGAATGTCCTTGAAAGATTGCTCTCTTGATGTTAACCTCTCTCAGTCTATTAGCATTGACCAGCAGCTGTGTCTTCCATGGTACCATTGATCTTTGCACAAAGCTTCTGATGTTTCTACTGACTTCTGTTATTTCTAGGCACTTGATAATCCAGTCATATAGCAGGGAGTCAAATGCCTTCTCCTAATCAATCCACACTACATTCAAATTGGTCTTCCTTTTCTTGTAGTTTTCTAGAATCATCCAGTCAATTAGGATTTAATTTTTTGTTTCTCTGCAGTTAAGAGTGATTTCTTTTCTGCTCAGATGAAAAGAGCTTGTTTTCAACTAAATGCTTCCAACTACCACACCTGTTAATAATTTGAAAGTTGTTGGTAAGCAGGTAATTGACCTGTGGTTGCCTGCTACCCTTTTTGTTAGATCTTTCATTATCAGCTACATTTTGCCAAATGTTAATCAATCTTCAATTTCACCTCCTTACAGTATGTTGTTAAACTCTTGGCAACACGTGGGTATGGACCAGTCAGATGTTTCAACAAAAAAAAACCCTGTAGTTTATCTTCATCTGGTGTTGACAAAATCTTTATCTTTCTTGCCACTTTCTCCATTGTTTCTGGTGTTATTACAAGTTCTTTCAATTCAGCTTCTTTTTTATTCTTATCCATCTCCTTTATCCATTCTTATTGTACTTCTTTGGGTTGTCCAGAGCTACAATGTTTCTTCTTTGACACATGTGGACTGGTTCCAGTTTCTATTGATGAAATGGTAGACACCTTTCTGATTTGACTGAAATTGGAGATTCTGTCTATAATGTGCAATTTGAAATTTGTATTGCTGATCTCCTTGGCTATAGCTGTTATTTGCTGTTTTATTATTCCCAGTGCTTCCTTGTTTTTTTCCTTTTTTCCCCTAAGTGATATTTCTTCATCAAATATTCTTTGGTCTTCTTGTTCTTCAGCCTCTTTTGTTTCATCTTTTCTAGCTTGCTTGCATCTGATCTTAACATGTTGATCTTATCTTCCAAACTGCTCTGCCATTTTGTTGGCACACTGTCCTTTTTTGTACTCATAGAGTTACCCTTATTAACCTGAGTGACAATTGATCTGGGATTGGTTTCCGTAAATCACATTTTGCCATGTTGTTTATGGGAGAGAGACTCTTCGTCTGGCTCCACTGATGAGACTTGTCCAGTATGGTCAAACATCTGGAATAGCGCTCATCCTCCCTCTAGCATGCAAGCCCCACAACCACATCAAGATAGTGATTCCAAGTACCAGAATTACTTATATTCACAAAATGTAATAAATCTGGGAGTTGAATTCCACATTTGGCAAAAGGTCAGATTAAACTAATTCGGTTTTTTTTTTAAAACTGTGTGAGAATATCAAATTTCTGGTTCTGGTAATAGAAGGTTCTAAAAATATTTGTAGCAATTGAGATGACCACTTGGATTTAGATCTGAGCCATTTAAATAAAGAAATTCAATTGATGAATTTAGGCCAATCACTCTCCCTTAGCTTAACAATGTTAAATGAAGGTATTAAAGGAGAATCCATCTTTTTCCTAATATAGAGAGCGTGTGTGTTATCTAACTGAAGATTTTATGTACTTTATAATGCTTAGATGCAGGTTAATGCCCTCCCAGCCCTATGCATTTATTACAGCCAATATCTGAAGAGAGTTTTCCACAACAGCCAAACCCATTCGGTCAACCAACAAGCCAGGACAAAGCCTGGCAGCCTCTTGACTGTTAACTGGTGGCTTTCCAAGAGTCTGCCAGAAGTTCTTGCTTTGCCAGAAGCTCTGCAAGACAAATGAGAGGACTCCTGGCTTAGAGAACATCTCTATATGAGGAAAAGGGTGTGAAGAAATCAAAACGCTCATGTATTTTCATAGGAAGGAAAACCAGTACTACTGTCAGAACCACAGGGAGATTTGGTGCACATTTGTGCATAAGCGCCAGCCTATGAGATGTTGGTGCCTGAGGCAGAATAGTAAATGAAGCCTTACCACCCACCTCTTCCCAAGATCCTTTGCTGTGTGGCAGAAGGACAAACAAGTTATTTTGGCAATGGAATTAAACATACTGCTCTCTCTCCTTGGCCGTAAAAATAAAACACTACATTAATAAACAATTTGCTACTTTTTTGTAATGCCAAAATCCTGCTGCCTTAGGTGGCCATTTAATTTTGCCTAATGGTAGAATCAGCCACGTTGTGTATGCTACAAGTGCTTGGAAAGACATGTTTGTGACTTATTATTACTATTTCTGCGTAATGCTGTCAAATGTGTATCTGAAATCAATCAGATATCTCATGATGTGAGAATCTTGTGACTTCTCCTCTCTCTTTTATAACTAATTAGCAGTCAACTCTGCATTTGGGGAGAAATGATGCTGTGAAAATATTTTTTTAAAAAACACTTTCTTTTGACACCATTTCTCTACTAGGGACCACTTTTATTTCTACAGAGAAAAATCCTGAGATACTAAGTATGCTACAGGTAGCCCTCAATTTACAGCAGTTTACTTAGTGACTGTTCAAAGTCACAATGGCACAGACAAAAGGGAGTTGTGGCTGTTTTTCACACTTATGACTGTTGTCGCATTCTCATAGTCACATGATCAAAATTCAACATTCCCCGTGGTCACATGGCAGCTGACTCATATTTATGACGGTTGCATGGTCCCGGGGTCAGGGGATCCCCTTTTGCAACCTCCTAACCAACAAAGTCAATGGAGAAGCCAGATTCACTTAACAGCCATGTTACTAGCTTAACAACTGCATCAATTCGCTTAACAAATGTGGCAGGAGAGGTCGTAAAATGGGGTAAACTCACATAATAAATGTCATGCTTCACCATCGAAATTTTGGGCTTCATTGTGGTCATAAGTCAAGGACTATCTGTATAGATTACATTTCAAATTCCAATGCATGTTGTCTTCTGGCAACTAAGTCGGCTTTGAGAACAATTAAACTGGTGAAATGATCCAAGACATGCTCCGTCTAGACCAGGGCTTCCCAGTCTTGACAACTTTAAGGCGAGTGGACTTCAACCTCCAGAATTCCCCAGCCAGCCATGCTGGCTGGGGAATTCTGGGAGTTGAAGTTCACCCGCCTTAAAGTTTTCAAGGGTGGGAAAGCCTGGTCTAGACCTTGAAGATTAGAGCTGAAGAAATATTTTGGTGGGGACAGAAGGAAACAAATAGGAGACCCAGGATTTCCCCTACAAGTGCTTGGATTTGGACCTGAGATCTGTAAGAAGAAATCTGGAAGCTGGAAATTTCGCCTGCTATTTTCAGCCATCTCAAAGTCTGTTCCTAAACCAAGCTCTGACCAAACTTTCTCCAATAACCCTAACTTGGACTTTTATCTCTCCTCTTTGTTGTTCCACTTCCACACTAACAAGACACAAAATGACACAACCTAAAACTGGGTACATTAGACCAAGATGAAAAATATTCCCGGCCTACGTCTTCTTCTCTCTTTGCTCATCGCTGCTTCCACACTGACCTTGAGGAGCAACGAAGGGATTTTCAGCGAAACGGTCTTCTGCCGGGCCAGGATCTTTTGTAGTTCATTGACACGGGCTGTGACGAAGAAATGTAGGGAAGCTTGTTCCACCAACTGACTCATGTACTCGCTTGACTCGATTAGCACCTCAAGAGTTTCAACTGACAGGAGGAACAAACAAGAGAAACACAACTGAAGCCTGTGTAATATACTGCAGCTGCCAGTTAATATTCCCAGCGCCCTTTTATGATATACTACTCCAGATTGCATCAGATATAATAAAGATGTTGCTTGCAGAAGGACCCAGTTGCTTTTCAGTATGCAAAGAAACATCTTAGAGTTGTAGCTTGTTTTCCTTGCTATGATTGCACAGAATGGCCAGTGCTGGGAGACCTAGATTTGGATCACTTCCACCCATACAATAAATAGTGTTTAACTTAAACTGCTGCTATTAGAAATAGAACACCTGAAATAAGAAGTATTTCATTCAAGAGCTACTTTGGATCTTTCCTTTTACCAAGTTACAGTGTTTTCCACACATCCTTCGCTTGGCAGAAAAATTCCCTCAGCCTGAAATTGCCAATCCCAAATCCAGCCTGTTTCCATTTCCAGTTCCTGCAAATCACGTGTTTTCTTTGTGATAACAAAGTCTAATTGCTTTTGTACATTTATATATATGTTTACCCAACAAATTTATATAGCCACCCAACACCTACACTGTGATTCATTTGGGCAGCATACAACATTTGGAAGCTGTCCTTCAACAGGGTTGGAATAAAGAGGAAATACTACTTTAAAGCTGAAACAGTTAAAGATACCTTATGTGTTTCATTGGGGATGAGATGAAGGCACCATCATGGGGGCATAGCAGCCAGGTGTAAGGGGATAAAAGCCATTTGTCTTGCAAGGCAAATTAAGGCATTGAGTCATTAATATTTGTGTGTGTGTGTGTGTGAGAGAGAGAGAGAGAGAGGGAGAGGGAGAGGGAGAGGGAGAGGGGGAGAGAGAGAGAGAGAGATTTTCTTCTATTTGTTTTTTTGAAATTTGGAAAATAGTTTGCTAATAAATCTGTCTTGAAGCTACTGGAATCACCTGGAGAAATCTGACATTTAAAAGTAATCTCAGAAGGGCATAGCAGCGTACCAATGTTCTCAAAGAGCAGTGCTTGTTCCAGCAAGGTGCTACAGGGTTCTCCAAAATGTTTCAGCTCCTCAGAGCATTTTGATCCTCTTTTGTAATAGAAAGGAGAGCCCGATTCTACCTCTCCTGATTCTACTGTATATCTGTATGGCACCTTGTCTATGGTTTACCATGATTGATTAATTCAACCCATTTCTCCAAGTTTACACAATATACTGAAACATAAACTGACAGGTTAAAGTTATGCCAGGGGATCTCTGAGGTAAGGCATCTGAGGGTAATCTGGATTTTGGGAGGCCAGATCTGATAACTATTGTTTGCGATTTGTCCATTAGTCTCTACCCAGGTCTACGGTCAGGCTATGGTTTGTAGAAATGGGAAGCTTGGGTACAACCAGGTGCTAATGAGCTACAATTTCCAGTAGCCTTACTGTTAACTATGCTGCATATCAGCTACATATGAAGGGCTGAATAGATGGAACATATTCTTCCCTTCTATAAAAACAACCAAGGATTCCAAAACTTTTTGCTTTCGCATCCTTCTCTATTCCATATTTTGCTTCAAGCCATTGTCTATTGAACAAGCCCTGATGATCTTAATTTATAATATTAAATTATAAGTAGCGGTTTACAAAGCCAAATGAGTGAGTTCAGGCAGAGCTCTTTTCCTGACACAAGCTGTACATGTTGTTGCAATAAATGTCATCTGGTTAAATTGGGAATTGTTTTGTAAGCAGGCATCAAAGTGCTATGGTGTCACGAGCTCTTCAATAGCTGGCTCGCTCACCAGATGGTAATAAACACTCCCAAACGAACGTGGTTCTCAAAG
>JANHFO010006419.1:4943-26746 GCA_032468095.1 Pareas carinatus | reverse complement strand
CGAGTGCCCAGACGAGTCGCAGCTAATGAGTTGGCGGCTCATGACATCATCAGCTGGCACTGCTACTCTCTTTCTGAACATGTGCAGTGCCCTATGATGCCATTGCCTGGCACCACTACTTTATGAGCATGTGCAGGGTCCTGTGATATCATTGCCTGGCGCCCCTACTCTTTCTGAGCATGCTTAGGTCTGGGGTGACTTGGCTCACGTACCAACAGAGAAGGCTCTGCGTGCCCACTGTGCTTCATGTGCCATGGGTTTGCCATCACTGGTATAGGGCTACAGGGGGTTGGACTAGAAGAACTCGAAGGTCCCTCCCAAGTCTATTATTCCTTAGTTCTGAATTAGAATTAAAATATTTAACAGAGAAAGATATACCAATCCATGTCCTTTGACATACTAGGAGCCCTCAAAATAATAGTGAACAGACCTCCAAAAGCTAATTGTTATGCAGCATTCTCCCAGAGCTTTAGGTTTATGGTGAAGTTCAAATTGTCTGGGTTCTTTTACTACTTTTTATTCTTGAAACAGGGAGCTTAAACAAGAGATGAGAATGACTTAATAGCACCTCTTATCAAGGACCTGATCATAAATTTAGACAGTATAATCCCTACAAATAATTTTTTAAGGAAGATGGACCCTAGCAGTCATCAACATGGAATCAATACCTTTGAAATCCTACTTCTTTGTTTATGGAAACATTGCTCTTCTCTCTGCCTTGGCAGATATTAGAGTAGGGATCCGTTGTGATTCTCTTTATCTTAATAGTTAGTTATAAGTGATGATAACTAACAAATAAGTGACAAGCCAGAGTGATTAACAATAATGATGCAGTCTACAAAACTGTGCTTACGTAACTGGTTTAAGTGTACCTGTGGAATAATATACAAATCACCTCAGCTGGCTAGTAGTTCTGACCAGGGATATCTTATAGGCGCAGAGGGAAAAAGGGTCCACATCACTAACTGCCCATCAGTTTTCCCTGGTGCTAATTCAGGGATTATAAGTGATCTTTTATGTCATTTGAAATGATTAACTATGATGAACATCAACTATGGTTTTGGAAAAAATAAAGAGAAAAGTATATGAATTCAAGACATCTGGCTTATCCTTGTTTCTTTATGTCATATTAAGTTACGGTTTAGTACATCTTTTTCAATGCTTCGCCCACAGAAACATTGCACATTCCTTTCATTTTCAACTACTGCGGGCAAAGAGCAGCTTGGCTAGCAATTATGCAAGCTGAATTCCAGCTTATCCCCAGAATATCACATGGAAGCCAGTTACAGTGCAATGTGCAAACACTACTAATATGTTAAAAAAAGAAATGAATCCATATCTTTTAGCACTGTAATATTACTAATGTTGTAGTAAATAACATATTACGATTTCCTTTAATCTTTCTGCCAAGAGTTTATAAAGATTTGGCTTTATGTTCCAAGTGAGCAATACTTGTATATTTAAAAGTCGGAAAATAACCATTGGATATTAGTTAGATTATCAGGCTGGAAACATTAAGTGAATCTTTTCCGATTGTGAATCTTTTTAGTTTGGAGGTAATTCAAAGTTGAGATTAATGTACAAAATATAAAAGTAAGAATGCTTATTTTTCATTTTCAGACTAAAGAAAACAGGTGTAAAGAATGACGTTATTATGCATGATAGTTGTAAACCTTCCAGAGTCACTTGTTGAGAGATGGGTGGCATAGAAATTGGATAAATAAATTCAATCAGTTTATATTTGAGGCTGACCTGGCTCAGATTATCATCCCATATTTTATAAAAAGTAATAGGAAAAAATTACCATATAGATTATATCACTTTTAAAAATAAAAATTAAATACTGGTACTTCTTGACTTTCAAACATTCATTTAGTGACCGTTTGATGTTACAGTGTCACTGAAAAAAGTGACATGATCATTTCCCCACTTATAATCATTGTAGCATTTCCATGGTCACGTCGTCAAAATTTGGGCCCTTGGCACCTGGCGTGTATTTTTGATGGTTGTAGTGTCCCAAAGTCATGTGATCCCCCTTTGCGATCGTTTGACAAGTAAAGTCAATAGCAAGCCAGATTCACTAACTTAACAACTGCAGTGATTCAGTCAACAACTGTGGCAAGAGTGCCGTCAGTCAAACAATGTCGGCTGGCGACCCCCAGGGGGAGAGCGTTCTCCCCCCTGCTATACGAACGATTCCTGACCTTTGGACCTTCCGCAGCGTCCTGAAGACTCGCTTGTTCCAAGAGGCCGGCATGTCATAGCCGCGCCCTGGTCCTTCTGTGCTTTTAGAGTGGTTTTAAATGTATTTTATTTAATTTTATCATAGATGGATATCATTTTATTGCTCCTCCCTATTTTAATCAGGCCGTATGTAATGATTTTAATAGGTTTTTATTGTTTGTGTCTATATTGTGTTTTTACGTTGCCTGTGAGCCGCCCTGAGTCCTTCGGGAGAAGGGCGGGGTATAAATAAAAAATTATTATTATTATTTAAGAAAAGTCATAAAATGGGACAAAACTCACCTGTCTTGCTTAGCAGTGGAAATTTTGGGCTCAGTTGTGGTCGTAAGTTGAGGACTACCTGTATTTCTTGAATGGCTCATGCTTTTCCCTGAAGCTTATAATTGTTGTTGTGGAAGATTGATTGATGACTATATCCTGGTCAGTTCCTCTTTAGCAGTTAAGGATTGACTCTGATGTTGGCAAGAAAATTAATTGGAAGCAGTGCTTTTTCCTTAGTTTTATGTGTGCATGTAATTTTACTATTGTCTATTTTTTTAAAATAGAAAATATTTTTTTTGGTCTAAAAGATTTTAGGATGGTTATGAAATGCTCTATATTTCTCTTTGACCCCATTTTAAGATTTTCCATCTGTTTGAATTTTTTAACAATTTAGATTTATTTCTTGAACATTGAAATTTATGCCTAGTGAAATGCATTAAATGAACATTTTATCTCTGCTATTTGGGGACTTCTCCACTTTGTTCTAAGTTTCTTGTGATATTGCATTGCAGTATTATCCAAGTCTCTTTAAATCTTTTTTTTACAATTATCACTTTTATAGCATCTATTTGTAAATATTTAGCAGTGTATTTATTTCTTCTTTTACTAAGGAAGATGCTTTTTTTCTTGATACATAAATTATTATAGAATTATTCTGCTTTTTGACCATAACAGTAAGACCTGTAGTAACAATTTCTCATCTAGACTACCATATTTGTATAGTCCATATATAATTTAATAAAAAACTCTCTTGCAATATCTGCTCTTTTAGATCTTTTAAATAATCTGTTACTCAGCCATGTGACTGAAATATGTGTTCTGTATGGAAATCAATTTGTTGCACTAAACAGATCAAGTGGTTTTTTTTCTTTAAATAAATTCTTCTTGCTGTAATTTACATTTTTATTATAAAGTTATCTGTACTAATTTCTACAGGATGCATTTTTTCTTGCGCTATGGTGATATGCTAGGCCTGCCATACATGGCATGGCTAAAATATCACTATCGGAACACTCTAAATTAATAGAAAGTAAAAAAAAATAACATTAATCATGATACGAGTACCCAGTTATTAGAATCTTGTGTATATTTTTTAGCTTTTTAATCATTCCTTTACTATTTTTATAAATAACTTGGGGCGATGAATTTATCTAATACTTCTTCCTCCTCCTGTTTTCTCCACAACAACCATGTCAGTTGAGTTGAGAGAGAATGACTGACTCAGTCACCCAGCCAGCTTTCATACCTAAGGTGGGACTAGAATTCAGCCTTCAACTGATTCAAATTGATTCTTTGACAAAAGTCAAAGAAGTTAATATATCTGTTGTTATTTCAGTGTTATGGGGTGCTTGTTCTGATGCAAATAGAGCATTAGAAGAAACACCCGTTTTACTTAAATTGGGTAAATTACCATAATTCATAATAACTACTATTTACATATCAGAATTCATAAGACAACATAAAACAATGGCCATAGAATGCAGAAGGTTCTTACAAAAGAAAAAGCATATGGTGGCATAAAAATACTAATATATGGATGGTACATGTTCAGACATGTCTCTATTGGCATCTGCAAAACCGGCACAGTTTTTATACTGATGTTTCAGTCAGTCATGCTTGTTTGCATTTGGCTAACTTACTCAGTCATATAAGAGCTTTCATTAAAATATGCCCAAATAAGATGTCGTATATAGTTTGTGGCACTAAAAAAAGGCACAGATAAGGAACAGAAACAAATTCCTCAAATCATCTTGGTTTTAGAAATATTTCCTATTCATTTCTTATTTTGCTTTCTATTGTTCTTCTGTCTTCCATTTATAACCATAGTTCTCCTCAGAAACAATTCTATCAATTCTGTAACTAGCACACTGTTTTAGAGGTTTCTTTTGATGAACAAACTACAGCCAGTACTTGACATATTACAATTCGTTCAGTGACTGTTCAGAGTTATGACAAAAAATGGACTTGCAGCCTGTGCCTAATGTTATGGCAGTTGCAACACTTTAGAGGTCACCTGTTCTGACCCGACTCCCAAACACAACAGACGCATGGGAAATAAACACATGTTCCCTTTATTTGGGAGCGTCAGCAGTTTCTCAGCAATGAGTCTCTGAATGCCAACCGGCAGCAGAGCTCACTCCTTTTCCCTCTGCAGGGTCCTTCACACACCAAGAGTTTATCTTTTCTCTCACCACCTCATGGAGGGAGTCCTGGAAGGTGAACTCGCTCCTCAGCAGTCATGCACACACACTTTCAGAAGGCAACTCTGGTAAAGTTCTCGATCAAGAATCAGAAGTGGCTGACTGACAGGGAGACGAATAGTTGTCTGCCACACCAATTCCTCTATGCCCCCTGCCTTTTATCCTCAGCTAGGGTCGAGCTCAGCTAGCAGTAGTGGCTCTTCCTGCCCAAGGACTGACCCATAACTTCTCTTTGCTCTACTCTCTTTTGCCTGTGATGCATTCTTGCGTTGGGCATTGGACTCAGCTGAGCCTTCACTTTCCCATTACTCATCTCAGTGCAAGGAAGTAGCTGTCCCCGCATCTGGGGGCTAATGGACGGCCTGGACTTCGCCTCTGCTTCTCCCTGCAACAGCGCCATCCCTCCCCATCAGAGCTCTCAGAGTGTATTGAGGTGGGGGCAGCCTCCCACTCCACCACGTCCTCAACTGATTCAGCTGCTGAGTCCTTCATCGGCCGACCCACAACGTCACATATCAAAATTCAAGATCTTGACATCTTCTCCACATGTACGACTGTAGGGGCACTTCAGTTCCTTCAGTTTGTCTATCTTTTCCCCATTTGCTCCCCATGGACGCTGTATACCCTCCCTTGTATAACAGCAAGCAGTCCCAAAACTATGTGGCTCTGGAACTGTTTCCCATGCTCTGGGGAGTCTCAGCTGCCCTACCCTGCACCTACAAGCATTTGTTCGTCCATTTGCCTTCTCTCAGTTTCCCACACCGACCTTTTGCACCCAGCCACTGAAGCAGTGTTTGCTGCCTTATTGTGTTTTCTGTCTACTTTTTTGGATCCTTGTCCACTATGTTACCCTGGGCCTCCCCAACTTCTCCAGTGTCCTATACATGACTACTCAGCATTGGAGTGTTCACGAAGCACAAATAAATACCAGCAAGCATTCATTCACCCAACTGCCTACTTTCCCATTTCCCTGCACCAGCTTTTTTTCCTTTTGAGCCCAACAGCCACAGCTGAAGCAGAAGCACTTTACTGTCTCCTTTTTGGACCTAACTTCTCTAGTGAAGATGTCCTACATATGATTTTACTGAGCACTGTCTTTGTAAAACTGCTGCCCTCCGACAAGTAAACAGCAAGTTGATTTGAGATTCAGTCACTAGGTTTGAACTTCATTCTGTGCTAGAATCTATTCTTTGAAACATTTCTGAAAGCATATTTTATTTATTAAAATTATGTGGCCACTCGTGAGAGACAATTCAGGATAGTGATTTTTTTCTTTTTTTCTATTAAAGCATATCCAGTTGTGTACTTCTAGACAAAGTTCTCAAGATGATTGTAGATGATAGGTGCAGCATAACTGAGAAAACATAAATATTTCTCAGTCCATTTTTAAAAATTAAGTCTATGACTGCATCCAAAAGCAGAGTTTTTTGTACTTGTAGCTCAGTTGAAAAGTATGTGTCAACTCATGTTTTTTTGCAAAGAAAAAGAAAATACACATCCATGCTTCTTCAGTTTCCACTCCAACTTACATAAATAAGTTGACCAAATGGTTCCATCTCCGACATAGTAACAGCCTTTGCTTATTTTCCTAGAAGAGTCTAAGAATTTAATACAGAGGAAGCAGCTATAACTTTATTCCATGCTTTATTTGTTTTTGCTTTTTTCCTGTGTATAAATGTACATATGTGGAACTGCATATTTGAGAGAGTAATTGGTGTGAGAAAGAAAGTTTGTAGGCTACTTTGTAGATTTTAGATGCATATGGAAGATCAATTTTACTAGTGGATACCTTATTTTACAGTTTCATCAGTTGGCAATTCAGTTAATATTAATTGAATTTTTTGTCCTTTTTTGGAAGTAGACTGTGACCATTGTGTTTGTTCTTATGTCCACATTTGTTGCAGGGGATTAGTTTCAGTGGAGGCAAATATTGTTATCATAGAAAGAAGCTAGAAAGCATGGAGTTTTCTATATTCATCACCTTTTTTCTATCTATCCGTTGGTGGGGATGAGATTATTTTAAATTCAGCAGTCGTCTTTTTGTTTAAATGTAGTTTATTGGTTTCTGAAATCAGTTCCTGATTTTGTTAAGCATGTAATTCATTTGAGCCAGTACATTTTGCTTCAGGCATAATACATAATTTCTCTAATATTTTTAATTTAAAAGCTGCGTTATGAGCATAGTTAAATATGTAGTAGTCCTGTTATTGAGGAACATTTTTCAAATGACATGTTTAAAAAAATTAAATATTTTATATGTTTTTAAACGTACAAATCCCTTGCATAACAATTTTGCTCTGTTATCCAAATACTCTCAAACATTGATTTACAAATGGGTATAACTTGGGCATGTTCTAAATTGATATTTAATTGACATTTAAATCTATTCAACTTACATGAGTGAAAAACTTTTTTGAAAATACTGTATTTTTTTAGGTGTTCAGTACTTACTCAAATGAAGACTATGATAGACGCAATGAAGAGGTGGACCCTGTGGCTGCATCAGCGGAATATGAACTTGAGAAAAGGGTGGAAAAAATGGAGGTTTTTCCTGTGGAAATTGAAAAAGGTACAAATCTCAGATGTCTATCCTGGAAAAACAACAAGGCCTTTTAATGTTTATATCTTAATTTTGCACTGATATTGCAAAATTTCCAATTATGTATAGCATTACAAAGTCAAGAATATAAGTGGCTTTTAAGCTTAAGATGAGATTGTCTTCTAAAAATTGGATGTATTAGTGCTGAAAAATATTTTAGAAAAGGAAAACTAGTGCAGTACTATAAAAACAGAGAAGTTTTTTATATATTAGTCGAGAGAAAAAGTCAAAAATCATACTGAGGCAATGTCATTAGCAAACTTTAAAGTAATGTATGAACTTTCAGATTTTATCTGTTTAATGTTTTCTAAATGCATCAAGGAAAATAAAGTGAGGATTAGAGAAATATGGTTGTACAAAGTAGTGTTAGGTTTGATGTCAGCTGATATTTAAATAGTATTGTTAAGTAGCATCAAGTTTAAAGCTTAATCCCTTAGTTTTGGTAATGTAAATTCTAGCTCTGCAGGAATAGTAGAAAATTACCTAGATTGACATTGTACTTCATTCTGTGGAGTCTTTAAATACATCAATATTTCAGTTTTAATTATAAGCATAGATTGGTTTGTATTTAATATCTGTCATAGCTTGAAAAAAATACTCAAAGAAGCTATTGCTTTTAAAGCAGTTGTTGTCAATGTTTTTGAACTCAGGGACCACCAAATTCATTATCTGAAATCCCAAGGACCACCAATATGATTTTTTTAAAAAGATAAAAATAAAAATAAATATTTATATAAATATATAAATTTATAATATATAGTAAATATCAGATATTTAAAAAGATAAAGCTCCTCCAGGAATGGGCTATAGGAGAGGCTACCTGCTCAGGCAAAAATGAGTAGGAGAAAGAAGCCGGAAAAGGGCGAAGGGATGCTTGAGTTGCCCCCAAAGGGAGCCTACTGGAACTCCGAATTGAGGAGGGAGAGAAGAGGCAGAAGTGTCCAGAAGAAGCCCAGAAGGTCTTTTAGAACCCCACTCCCCCAGGAGTCCTCCTACCAAGACCAGGATTGGACATGGGGAGAGGAGGGGACGGAAAATGGCCGCTATGCCATCAGGACTTAGCACCACCTAAACGAAGCTGCTCAGATACCAACTGGGGGTCTCGCCGGGAGGGAATTCCCTTGCCACAATCCCAGGTGAGATTAAGCACCAGCGACAGGAGAGCCACACTCAAGTAGAACCTGACCACTGGCAAGGACTACAGTGCCCCTGGTCCTTTCCCCCCACCTCTCGCTCAATGCCCTTGTCCTCAAGTCGGCATGCAATCCCTTCTTCCTTCACTTTCCATGCCGGGGCAGAGTGGGAGCACTGCGGAGGCGCAGCGCTGAGCATCCGTGTTGCCGTGCACTGGTTGGAGCTTCCTGTGCCGCCGCTGTTGCATGCCCAGGCTGGAGAGGAGCTGCTACTGTTGAGCGGGTGGGGACAACTAGCGGTTTAAAGGGGAGTGACCACCGCCTCTCCTTCACCTCCCTTGGTCAGCCCAATCCCATTCCCCTGTGAAGAAACCTGGGCAGCCAGAGACTGGAGAAGGTAGTGGACTGTTTGTGTGAGTCGGAGTTTGATCTTGGCTACTTAACCCAGGCACTGCCCAAAGACCCCCTGTCCCGCTCCGGTTCTCCATACAAGAGCCACGCTTTTCGGGAGACATGGCTGTGCTGAGGGCTCTCCCCTGTCTTGCCTGAGGGCGACAATAAGCCCTGCTCAGAGGCAAAAAGTGACCAGTCACCCAGTAGGGAGGAAGGGCAAAAAGCTTGTCATACCAAAGGGAACCAGGAAGCAATATTTGAGCGTGGAAAAGGCAAGCAAAACAACATGGAAAGAGCAGCGGGGAGCACCTTTCTCCTGGCTTCCTTTGGGCAAGGCTGAGCAAGAAATGGCAGAAAGCACAGGCTGTAAAATCATCCTTGTTAACTGGAGAGCGAGAAAGCAAGCAAGCAAACCAGTCCTAAATAGTAACAAGCAGCAACGGCGTCTCCACTTCAGTCTGAAAGAGGCGGGAATCCGCTGCTCTTCCCTCAGTAGCGGCTGCACGTACGTGAGGCGCGCCTGTCCCCATCCTGGGGGCATTTGTGCTTTCCGCATCCCCAGCTGAGTCACCCGGCATAGGGCGCCCAGGTTCACCGCCGGCTCTGCAGCACCTGGAGACTGATATCCGTGTAATGACTGAGCTGTTGCCACCCGCTCTTCGGCAGCCACCCTGGGCGGGAGGAAGAAGGGCAGCAGAGCAAAAGGCGACCGTTGCACGCTCGCTAGCCCGAGCCCATAGAAGTCAGCGAGTAAGGGGGAGGAGGAAAAGCCGATCCGCTACTATGCCGACCTCTGACAGGGAAAAGGCTCATCCGCGGCAGCCACAAGCCGCAAAGCCCCAGGAGAGGGTTATTAATTAGTTCGAGCTTGAGCCCCTAGGCAGTCCACCCAAATGTTGCTGTGGACCACTGGTGGTCCACGGCCCATGGGCTGGCAACCACTGTTTTAAAGCATAAAAATAATGACAAAAATCAATCCATTAAAAATTAGACTCTGCAAAGGTCTATCTTATACTCTTTTTCTTTTTCTTTTTTACATTGGGCAGTGGAAACTGAACTCAAGACTGTATTACAAAGCCTTGGATCAATAGGTGCTAATTAGATAGGTTTCTTCAAAAAGGCATACTTTTGCTATTCATATGACTGGAAATAGTCCCTAAGCTGTTTAGGGTTTAAATGTCATAGTAAGACATTAACGTGTGCCAATGGGTGATTAGCAAGTTTCCTGGTATCTTGTGATCCTTGTGACTTACATAACATACACTTAACTGTCACATTACATACCATTTGTGACTTCGGGTGTTATTCAATGTAAAGTAAATTGCAGTAGTCAAGAAGAGATAGTATGACGACATAGATAACTGTTGTCAAATTAGATTAGCAAATACACATTCTGGCATATCTACCACCTGTGATGGTGATAGATGAAAATCAAGGACCACTTCCAGACTGCTCACCTGCTTGTCAAGAGAGAATGCAGTGCTATGAAACTCTTGTCTCATTGACTAGAGGCTGCTGCAGTCTGGATAAAAAAACCTTTAAATCGAATCCTTGCAAAAGGGGGTGTCTGCTGATCCATTGTGACTCTTGGTTTGCTGCACAGTTATCGGGGCAGGCATAACCCCCAATGAAGCATGCCTCCAATTTGGGTTTTTTCCTGGATTCACACCTGGTGCTTGAATGACAGGAAAAGATTATGACTAGGAGGACATTCATCCAGCGCCAGGTGGTGTCCCAGTTGCAACCTTCTCTGCAATACTATGTTTCTATTGTAACTCATGTCCTGATCATTGCCTATCTAGACTACTGCAATGTGCTTTACATTGCTCTTGTGGTGACTTTGAAGACATAACAACAGCAATTAGTGCAAAATTTGGCAGTTAACATAATGGTAGTGCTTTTTTTGTCATAAAACGCAGTTCCTGCACCTTTTTTGCCTTAAATGCAATAAATTACATTTATGTTAAGAACTGAATATATAATTTTTTAAATAAGAGATGAACAAGATGTGAGTTCCGGCACCTTTTTTCTTACAAAAATAGCACTGAATAATGGCAAGTATTGACCATCAGAAATACATAACATCTTTGTTGTTTGCCCTTTATTGGTTGCCTATAAGTTTCCCTGTAGAATGCACAGTGCTAGTTTCGACACATTAAGCTAGGAAGTGCTATTTTTTCCATCCAGTCTTGGCCTCATGAAATGATTTCCTCTCAAAAATGAGATTTGTTCATTGCAGAAAATACTAGAGAATGTTAAAAGATTAGTTTTCCAGGGGGCACCTTCCCCCCCGCCCTGTGCAGGTCATTTTTATAATGAACTGCTAGGAGTCTAGTTGATTATAAACAATTTTTAAATTCCTATGGAATCCATCCTATTAAAACTTCGACAAGCCCCAAAGAATCCAAAACGAGGGGACAAGTGGTTGCTGAGGTTTCCTCCTCAGGATTTAACTGAACACTTGGTAATCCATTTAAAACAGATTTCATTGACTTCATTTGCAAAAAAAAAAAAATGCAAATTGTCAGAAAGATTCTCTAGCTCTCCCACATCCTCCTCATACCCAAATATCATGATGAGGAAGATACTTCACTGCACGAAACAAACACTTTTTTATCTGTATGCAGCGGATGCCAACAAGTAACCTGTGTTCTCTGCTTTTATTGCTTCAGAATACGCTTTCGCATGGACCTCAAATCATTGTGTCCCACTGTGAAATTCCTTCATTTATGTTCCAACTGTCCCCAGCCACTTCATTTCTGTCATCAGTTTAGCTATGATAAGAATGGTCACCAAGCTACAAAAATAGGATCATTTATCTTGTGTTTTTCTTATAGGTGACAGTGGCTTGGGTATCAGTATAATAGGAATGGGTGTTGGTGCAGATCAGGGATTGGAAAAATTGGGTATCTTTGTAAAAACGATAACTGAAGGTGGCGCTGCTCAGCAAGATGGCCGGTAAGTTTCAGTTAAGATTGCTTGTTTGTTCAACCTACTTTTTGCACAGTATAATAAATGAGGCATATGGAACCTGGAATTTCCTGTTCCTTTCTCTTCTTCTTCCATATGAGAAATAAACTTTAGACAATCTGGGTTCTTTATGACATTTAAATTTAAAATTGTAGGGATTTTTTTAAAGTTTCTTGTTACTTAACAAGAATAAAGGTATAGTTTCATATGTCAAACTTAGATACTATAGGAAGTTGAAATAACAAATGTATCAGTGTTTTTATGTATATACCAATGTAAATACCAAGGATTTTATTTAACTCATGAACAGTATGTAAACTCAATAACACATCTAAACTGTCTTGTCGTGTTTTCTTTGGAATTTGAGGGTCCCCTTTTACTCCTTAAATCCAGTTCAGCCACTTGAATTAATATGCTTAATTAATTCAGTAATTAATTTAACTGTGAAGATAATTTGACATCTGAGCATGCAGAAATAGTTTCTCTGTTGTGCAATTATGTGCAGGTAGTCCTCAACTTACAACCACAATGGAATGCAAAATTTCTGTTGCTAAGAAAGGCAGTTTTGAAGTGATTTCTGTCCAATTTTATGACTTTTTTGCCACAATTGTTAAGAAAACACTGCAGTTGTTAAGTGAACCATGTGGTTGTTAAGTGAATCTGGCTTCCCTATTGACTTTGCTTGCAGTAATCCATCTGGGAAGGTTACAAATTAATCATGTGACTCTGGGACAGTGCAACTGCAATAAATTTACACCAATTGCCAAGTGCCCAAATTTTGATTGAATGACCATAGGGATGCTTCAAGGGTTGTAAGTGTGAAAAACAGTCATAAGTCACTTTTTTCAGTGCCATTGGAACTTTGGTCACTAAACAAATGACTGTAAATTGAGGACTACCTATATGCCATTTGAAATATGCCATCTGTTTCCAGAATGTTTAAGTTACTTCCTGTTTTCAAATTTTCATTGAAATAAAAAAAACACGGAAATGCTTTATTGTCTATTGATAAAAGAATAACCTTCATCCTTCTGAGGTCGGTAAAATGAGGACCCAGATTCTTGGGAGCAAAATGCAATATGCTGACTCTGTAAATCACTAAAAGGGCTGTAAAGCACTGTGAAACAGTATATAAATCTAAGTGCTATTGCTATTGACATCAAGGCAAAATAGAAGTGAAAATAGTAATGCTATAGAAGTGAAAATAAGTCATTGGTTTCTTTTATAAAAGGTCATTCTCTCTAGTTCAGGAATTATATAGAAAGATCAATGACCCAGTCCGAATATATCATAGGGATGTATACATCTGCCACTTACTGATTCAGATCCTACAAGATATACGGTAATTCATGTGTAACATTGAGAATGGATACCATAATACTAGCCAAATGAATAGTGAATAGAAAACACATGTATTTATGTAATTTCTATTGAAGATGCCTCATACACACATCAAATTGATCTGCATATTCTACTTATGCTAAGCTAAGCAGTAAAAAAACCTGTATGTCACAGGGTCTTTATTCATTATTTTTCCTCTGTGGAACATGACATGGATGCTTAATTGGAAGTGATAAATATGACATATTCTTTTTAGGCTTTTTACATCAAATATAATGCAATATGCAAAGTCTAATGTTCGTTCCTTGCCTTGCAGAATCCAAGTAAATGATCAGATTGTTGAAGTTGATGGGATAAGCCTAGTGGGGGTAACCCAGTTTTTTGCAGCAACTGTATTAAAGAATACAAAAGGCACAGTCAGGTATGAGTAATTATATATAATTAAACAATCATTGATTTATTCCCTTATTTACAATATATTTGAATGAGTATTCAAGGCAGCTAACAAAACCATGGTACTAATAGATAGAATGAAACAAAGTGCATTTTCATCAATTTTCTAAATTCAGAGAGAATGAGAGGCAAACACAACTGTTGAGAATGCTGTTCATAGTTTGGTAGCAATGCAAGGAAAGGCTGTGTGCTTTGTGCCAGATGATCCCAACAGGGAAATCTTCCAGACGTACTGTCCTGTAGACCCTAAATCCAGACAAGTTTTAATGAGAGATGAGACAGTCTTTTAGATAGTCTGATCCTAAACATCTTAGGAATATTTGACTGTCAAAACTTTATGTTGTGCCCCTTAATGCAGATATTTTAATACAAGCATTATGTGATTTGAAGTAGTATATGTCTAAGTTATGTTGCTATCTGTATTGTGCTGCACTTTGCCTCCATTGCAATTTTTGACCATATTTCAAAGATTATTTCATATAAAGTGTGTTTCAGTTATCAAAATGTCATGTAAGAAAGCAAAGCATAGTTAACTGTTGCAAGAAAATACAAGAAAATATTAAAAGCACTATCGTATTTTTGTTCATTGGTGCATTAATATTGGTTAATTTTTCTCCTTAGCTTTCTGATTGGAAGAGAAAAACCAGGAACTCAGAGTGAAGTTGCTCGCCTTATCAGTGAAACATTGGAACAGGAGAGATACTTATATGAGCAACAATATGTCCATGAAACAGAACAGGTAGCAAGATGTAGTGTTTTCCTTTAGCTATCATAATGTGTAAAGAGCTATACCAGCAACCTTGGAAAGCAGGAAGTAACAGAAAAAGTTCTCTAGGCTGTTATCTGACAGAAATCATTCATGAACTCTTTATCTAAGGTGATCATCAGTTGAGGAAGAAATAAGTGGGGTGGGGAGAAGGAGGAGAAAAAAATATTTTCCCAACAGCAATTTATGGATTGCATAAATTTGACAGAGAGATTACATGGCAGGCAAGTTTTTTTTTTATTTAAAGGGATAGAGTTCTTTAAGAAAAACCAGGAACATGAGTAGAGAGTTGTGTCCTCAGTACATCCCATATTATTTGCTGCTTCTGTCTCATTCATACACTAACCAAGTCATTCCTATTTCTTCCTGTGAATTAATCCATTTTCTCCTCCTTTTCTTTTTATTTTGCTCATTAAGCTGCATTTTTCCTCCCCATCTCCATTTTTCTTTCTACCATGGACATGCTTCAGGTTCCTTCTTTTAAATCATGTTATTTTATGGAACTTAAGACTGCTTTTTCTGTGGTTGGCCCTGTTCTGTGGAATGACATCCACCCCAAGGTATTTCACAGGCCCCAACTATTTGCCTTTAGGAAAACTGTTAATAGCTGTCTGGTCACTCAAGCATTATGGATGAGTTGAGTGGAAACTCCCTGTGATTGCTTTGTTATGTCCTTGGTTGCCATTTATTTTATAGACCTATAAAGCCTTCTGAAAGAGGTTATTGACAGTAGAGGTTCATACTGTAAGATAAGTGATGAGGAACATGTAGCCACACAAATCAACAGTGAATCCCAGCACTTCCCATGTTCAGCTGTATTGATTCCCCTGGTAAAATATAGTTTTATTGGTTGCATTCATTTAGATGAAACAGCCATACATCTTAGTTTAATAAAACATTGTACATAATATAATTTAGCTTTCATTTTATATTATTCTTATAAATGCTGTTATTTAATAAATGGAAATTTGTGTTGGTTATGTTTGCATTAAATATGTAAATGCCCTGATAAAGATCACATTAGACCGTAAATTAAATATTTAAATTATTTAAGCATTAAAACAAACTTTAAAAACAAGGCAAGTGTACATTTTCTTCATTGTATTTATTTTCTCATGCTAAAATTTATCCTCATTTGTGTTTTTCTGATTTGTATAACCCCTTTGCTCAAAAAGAGGAGCAAACTGAGAACAGTTGGTTAACATGGGCTTGCAGACTTCTTGCTCAAAATATACTTTCAGCCAAATTTAATGTTCAGATTCAAAGTTTATTTTGGTCAGAGACCAATATAATCAAATTTGATGGTTTAAAGTGTCATATGAAACAACAGCTAAACATGTAAATATAAACTATTTACTTTTAAAATGTTAAAGATTTTAAGCTTTGCATGTTATACAAAATTTTAAAAATTGTAACATGCCGTATCATATGTGTATTGTTGTATTAAAACCATTTAAAATTATTTTGCTTTAATAAAATATTATTTAATGTTGTTTTAGGATGAAGATTATGATGACGATGAAGTCTCTTTTGAATCACATTTACAAGAAAAATCAGTAGAAGTATTTTATCTTCCTGAAAATGAAGATATTAACTTCCCATTAGACATGGATTCTGCACAGTTCATGCTGAAGTTTAAAGAGGTACAGTGCAATTTTGTTATCTCTTAAAATGAATGAGAGGAAAGTTTATGATTTAACTATTGTATGTTAGAAAATCTGATGTTAAGATTTAATTATATATTTTTCAAAGATAGCTTTGGAACTGAAGAACCTCATAAAAAGTTATGAAATAAATTGCATTTTTTAATATTTTCTAGATGTGTATGTAAGAATTCTACTTTCTATTCAAAATATAAAATATCCTGGGAATTATGTTCATTTTAATAACTCCAGAAAATCCACTTTATATGTCTTATTCATTGAGAAATATTGTTTAGTAAGGGTATCTAAATAAGTGATAAATGTAGTACATAATCAAAATCATAACAGAATCATTAATGCATGAACAATACTAGTATCAATTAAATATTGCAGTAATCCAAGCATCCGCTGTAAGGGCAATAAGGGCATAAGTTACTGTTCAGTACATGCAACATCTTCCACATAACACCACCTATGGGATTGCACCATGTTCTACCTCTACCTCTTCCCAATCCTCACTCCACACTTCCATTCCATTCTTCAGTCTTTTCTGGGACAAAATCCAGATAGTTGATTCAGCTGCTGTGCTCAAATCTCGGCTGTCTCCACTGTCTTCCTTTTGACTGCCTCAGCAAAAGTTGTGACCTCAATGCGGTTGATGTGAACAGTGTCCTCCCTCCCACCTCAAGCCACTGCTTCCAAAGGAGTTGCTTTCCCAGACTCTCTTACTTCTTTCCACTGTACTTTTACCTAATAACACTCTGAGACTCTTCTAAGTCATTTGAGAGAAGAGAAAAGCATATTCTTTTTGTATAAAGCATATCTTTATGCTTTTGTTTTGATGTAGTCGTATGGTAGGCTTGAGAAAATTATTTTTTATCTCTTAAACTTCCTAATGAATACTTCTCGTCAACAATAATAATGCTAATTATGTAAAGAAATATTTTCAGGCAGTGTATATGGAAAAGTATATTAATGTATCTGTTGGAACCATTTTTATCTAGCAATATATCATGATTCTTTAAGATGAATCAATCAAAGAGTCTATTCATATTTATCTTAGATAAATGAGTCATAATTATCAGCTGAAAACAATTCAAAGAGAGGAAGAGCTGACTGAATTTGGAATTTCAGCAAAATTGGTGGAAAAAGCAAGTTATTAACTACTTCCTCTTACTAGTTGTAGTAATGTGCCTCTTATGTTTGGACAAAATTCCAGACTGTAAGCCACAGAATGAGAATCTGTTCCTTGAGATATTGCTGAACTTGATCACTTAGCAGATTTAGCCAGCATGGCCAGTAGTGAGGTAAATTATGAACTGTAGCCTAGCAGTGTCTTTAGACAAGTTGGTCTGGTGTAAGCAAGCAATAAATGAGTGGTTTTATTCTGCTTGAGGAGAGGAGCAAGTGGGCACTTTGAGGTTATGAAATCTTATTGCTTCCAATGTGATGGGAAAATGTGAACAGTAACAGATACATAAAATGACTTCAAATATCAATTGCACCTTTTTATTTAATAAAACTTTCTATGCATTTTTTCTAGCTACAATTAAAACATGCAGTTACAGTAGCTGAAGTTAATCAACTTAAGGAAAAGGTAAATTTTCAATACATACTTTTTAAATATATATATTCAGTTATTTGTAAATTCAAACTGAGTATATTAAACATAAACAAGGTAAAATTGAATTCTTAATTTCAACTAAAATAGAGAACCTTATTATTTATGTAATTTATGCTAATCTATGAGGAATATTTTCTATGGAATTTCACTACACGTGTGATATACCTGCTGAAATAAAAATAAGCAAGCATAGCTAGATGCATGCAGATGAAAGGCACAATTAGATTGGAGGAATAATTTGTTTTCTAAGGATAACAGCATGTCATTTGTAACTAAGGACAGTGCCCTATTCTCATCCAGGGTACATAGGTTAAAATTGTTTAATACTTTATGATTTTAATCTTCTATAGAGTATCTTTTTACATAAACCCCCTCCCCCATCAGTTAAACAGATGTGCCACTGCAACAGGAGATCTACTGTTTGTACTGCATTTTTGATAGAAGAGAAGGCAATCAGCATTTTCATAGTGTATGGATTTTTTATAGAATAAGATCTAGGCCATTAGCTTTTTTGTAATTAAAATATAATATATGACTTGAATTACTGGATTAAAATCACAGATGGACTCCTCCAACTTAATTTTTTTTGCAGTATGAACTGAAAACAGTTTATAACAGTGTTGCAGTGATAGAAAAGTAACAGGTAATCCTGTGGTTTTTTTCTAGTAAGGAAACTAAAAATTTGCTGTGTTCTTTGAAGTTTTAAGCGTGACAATATTGTGTGGGATCATTTTTCTTATTTATATCCAAATATTATTCAGTTCTTCATATAGTGTAACTGATGAGAAACTGCCATTAAGGAACTAGCCAATAGTGTAGGAGGGATTTTCCCTCCAAAATAGTATATTTATATCAGCAAAAAAGATTAAACATATCTACATGTCCATAAAATTTAGCTTACAAATGATGTTTGGAAAATATTTATTTTGCTTTCAGGGTAGTTATTATAGTAGATCTTTTATACCAGTTAGAACAGTTTGAATATTAGGAATTAAAGGCAGAGTTTTTTTTAGATGACCAGACGTAAAAACTGAAACATGAATTACCATAAAATGAATTAATCTGTGTGGGTTTTATGCAAATGGACAGTTGTCGATAACTAAAACTGACGCAAAATTAGTTATTGTTCCTTGTACATTTTGGAGAGTTTATTTGTTTGACTTAACATCTAATCAATTAATCTGTATATTATTGAATAATTACTAAAGTCTAGCTAATAATCTGAACTCTTTTTTTAAAGCTAAAAACAACAGAAGCTGAAAAGATTGAATGGGAGTTAAAAAAATCCCAGCTTCTGGAAACTATAGATGAGAACAAAGAAAAAATAAAGAAGTTAGAAACCTACTGGTTAGAAGCCCAGAGCTTATGCAAAACAGTAAATGAACATCTTAAAGAGACTCAAGAACAATATGATATGCTGGAAAAAAAGTATAACAAAGCGAAGAAGCTACTCAAAGAATATCAGCAAAAGTGAGTGTGTTGTTGTGTTCTGTCTGTTAAGCTCATAGATATCCATGCTTGTAATTTCTTACATGTATAATGTTGTACTCTATTGCTATGTATTTGTTTCCGTGTGTCTTTGTATAAATTACCCATCTTGAATTGGGTTAAAGTACCACATACAGTATCAGTGTTTTATTTTAGATGCTAGGAAAAATGTAGGACAACATGAATTATGTAATTCAGAGAAAAGAAAATACTGAAAAGATATTGTAGGTAACTATATAGCAGTCTTATCAAAATAGAGATGGAGAATGTGTGGTTTCAGTTACTACCGAATTACATCTTTCATCATTGGTTGGACCTGTTGAAACTGCCAAGGGTTACAGTTCAGTAATACCTGATCTCTGATATATAATGTCATTAAATTGAGGTTATTTTCAGATAATATGAAACATTTTTGAAGTATTGGTATTCAAGCGGTCAAATACAACTTAATTCTTTTTTTAAAAAAATCAAATTGCTTATACAGTGTATCTAACATAAGTTCATCAAACAAATAACGTGAATGGCTTGAATGAATAATAGTTTAGAAGACATAGCATAGTAAAAAGAAAAATAATTAAAAAAGCATGTGACATTTAAAAATATAATATATTACTCAAATTGTAAAAGCATATGAAGTAAGGAAAATATTTAAACCAGCCTTTTCTAGCCAAATGCCCTCCACAAAAGACAATTTATGACTGTTTTTTATTTACAAATAAACCACTAAAAGCCACCCAAAGTTCTTTGAGAAGGCATTAAAAAAGCTTTAGACAACCAACAAAAAAAAGCAACCTATAAATTGTGCCATGTCCACATTAATTTAGCATAGAATTAATTTCGTTTAGCACGTTTGTATACATTTTTAAAATACTGGGATGAATTTAACCATTCAAGAAAAGAAATAGAATCCAAAGTATATTTTCCTTTCAGAATGCTTACCAAACATTGCCTGTATATAGCATACAAAGAAATTAATCATACATATATGACCAGATACACCAAAACCGCAAGAGACGGTTTTGTATTTTAGTTAGGTTTCTGAACTCAGCAGCAACACTCATGAGATTGGTATTAGCTGATAACAAAAGGGAATCTCTTCTGCAAAGAGGAATGATGGGAAAGGGGCTGTAATGAAGATGAAAGCAGAAAGGTCAGATGGAGGAAAAAGGTAGGGAAGATGTTGAAGTCCTATGTTACATTTACACTATCTGCCTGAATGTATTATTTCATATATATTCACAGACAAATATGCCTAATGAATAGTACTATATAAATAGTGAATTGGAGATAAGAGGAAATTGTCTCTTTTAGAGAAGAAAAATGATTGATTGATTGATTGTTAACAAACTCAATTAAATAAACTGCTTCAGATTTTTTCTTATTACTCCTTGAGTTACCTAATGATATGTTTGTTCCCTCTCCCAGAGAAGTAGAACTCATGATAAAAGAAGATCATACAAAAATTATTGAAGAGAACAATCAGGAACATGCAAATCAATTAAAAATTTTGCAGGAGAAGGTCTGGACAAAATGATATTTTAAATTTTGCTTTAAAGGTCTTTTAAAATGCATCTCGGGTTTTAAAATGATGTTTATCATCTTCAGATTACAGAGCTTGAAGACAAATTAAAAATATATGAGAAACTACCCTATATGTTTGGAAATAGTATTTTATTAGACTCTGATACACCAAATGCTGAACAACTGACAGAACATTTTGAAATTAAGGATGATATGCAGGAAATTGAGCCTTCGATGGAGAAATTAGATTTTTCTGGTGAGTAATAAAGGAAGTTATTTATATGCTCTCTGAACTATGATATCGAAACCTCTGGCAAAGTCCTAATTGCTATTTGCTATGCTAATTGAGACCAGAAATTCCATTTTAAGCAATGTGGTCATAAGTCAAAAGACCACATGAATGCACGGTTTAGGGATGGCATTTCTGCTTGCTATCATTAAGTGAGAAGACCATAATCATGTCTGCAGGAACTACAGTGTCTCATTGTAACTACCACTTGTTATTGTTATAAGTTTAAATGGACATCAAATGACTGGTCATTAAATGAGGACTACCTACCCTAAATAATCTGCAACACATTTGTATAACATAATTTTAAATTGTCATCGGCTACAGCTGGTACAGTAATACTTACCTTTGTTTGTAAAACAATATATCAGAATCTAAATGGTTAGTTGTCTAATTGTATGAGGTTACAAATAAAAGGAAATATTGATTAATTTCATAATAAAATGAGGTGATACATGAATACTATGGTAAGTTTTTAATAAGTGACTATGCATTTGTTACAGATTTTGATACCTTTGTAGGAGACCCACCAAGGCTTGATACAAGTGCTCATAAAGCTAAGGCACAGCTTGCCTTGAAAGTAAAGCGTCAGCCACCTTCTAGGTCAAAGCTAAAGGAATCTCTTGGCGCTAAACAAAAAGATAGGAACTCACAGGTATAGTATTCATTTTATTTTTCCAGGTATAATTTGGTACTTTGTCTATGATTAAAGTATACATGGGATAAAATACAGAATTGACACCGTTTCTGGAAGCTGACCTAAAAGGTCTTTCACTCCTTTGATCTCCCAGCTTTTCAAACAAGTGTTTTTATTTATTTATTTATTTATTTATTTGTTTAAATTTATATACCGCCCTTCTCCCGAAGGACTCAGGGC
>JANHFO010006418.1:16602-26737 GCA_032468095.1 Pareas carinatus | reverse complement strand
TTTCAGGGAGGTCTTATTTTCGGGGGATGCCTTATATTCCTCCGAGAGGCAAAAATGTAGGTAGGTCTTATTTTCGGGAAAACACGGTATTGACATTGATGTTACTTACCTGTATTAGATAAGAAATGATTGGGCAATTAGTGATTTTATTGCCAAAATGTTTAAAGGATAATAGTTCTTTGCACATAATCATTATTCTGGTCCATAAAAAAGCTAATGAAACACCCTACATGATGAGAAATTCTTATGAGTATAAAGGGCAAAACAATATCTTTCAAAAAGTTTTAATGGCATTTTGCCATTATATTAAACAAGGTACGTACAGTGATGATGGAAGAGGTGAGTGAGTGTTGCTTTACAGGGAAGATTTAGGGAAAATCTTAGCCAAGTGGTTAAATAACATACTAGAATCATTCCAGTATGTTATTTCGTTAAGTGAAGTGAGACAGTTGCATTACAAATAAAACCGATACATATGATTCTTGAAAATAACTATATAAGAATATTTCTGATGAAATTCTAAAATGCATTTTATCAAATTTCATTAATTTCTTATATTTTCAGGTTTTTTTAGTTGATATTTCTTATTCCACTTTAAAAAAATACTCAAATACAGAATTTGCATGGTTCTATCAATGTAAAATTATACTAATATATTAGAAAGGTATATTTATTTAACTTCAGTTCTAATATGAATTGATTTTTATCAAGTTGTAATAATTACTAAATCATCCATTTTTTAATTTAGGATTGATCTTCCACCAACACAAAAGCCTACATCTTCACATGAGAAAATAAATATTTCTCATTCTCAGAAAGAAATAATCGATGCAGTAAGTTGTTAATTAAAAGTCACACTTCCAAAGCAAAGACTCGGTATACTCCTAATGTATATAATATGCCATATTTGGAATTTATATTTTCATTTGTAAATAATAGTTGATGAAACATATAGCTACTGTCAGTCTGTAGCTGATTAAATAAAATTTTATATTGTTAAAGACTCAGTTGGATTGTCCCAAGTTACTTGAAGAATTGCTACTGAGGGATATGATATGTTCAAAAAGCGTAGTTAGCACCATCTGGGTTTTTTTTCTCTCCTGACATAATTACATAGTTAACACTTTGTAACCTTTGACATGTCAGAAACTCTTTATAACCATAGAAGATCAGGATTGGAAGGAGTAGCTTTTAGGCGTGCTAGATGGGCTTCTTGCCTAGAATAGCTGCAGCACCAGAAGCAGTGGCCACTAATGGGCTCACTTCTCTTCTATCAAAGAATCAGACTAGCAAGATAGGAGAAGCCAGCAACACCAGATGCCTAATTCCCTCCCATCCTCATTGTTGAAGGAACAACATTTCAACTCAAGCTATTCCAGTTAATTCATAGTATAGACACAGTTAGCCAGACTAACTCCTGACTCTCTTGAAGAGGAAAGGAAGCACACACTATGGGCCTCTGACGTATCCAGACATCTTTTCACAAAGTCAATTCTCCAAACAGGACTCTGCAAGGAACAAGCTCATTGGAGAGAGCCAGTTGGCTCAATGAAAACGAGTTGAAAGTAAAAGATGGTGGGAGTTGCATGTAGGTTGCTTCTAAAGCAAATGTTATCAAAGTAATATTTTGCACCAATATCCTATTTTTGAAGTTTTTTTTTATTAAAATACCTTTCATTTGTGTTTTTAACTGGCACACTTGTAAAAAAAATCCCTCATATGCTCATGAATAAGAAAATTTAGGCGGCAAAATAGGACCAAAATCGAGGCTATATGATTATACTTATATAAAGTAGCCATAATATCCTGTATGTACTCATGGATAGACCTATCCTTGGATAATCTGACTTTCCAGTTTTTAAGCAAATATGAAAAATGGATAAACCAATTGTGAACATTAAAATATTCAAAGCTTAGTTTATCCACAGGTAGGCACATAATGTTTAGTAAAAAAAAAATTGAAGGTTGGTATATTGGCAGATGGGCTTATATGTAGAGAGCAAGTTTAGTGTAGTGATAAAAGTGCTAGCCTAGAAATCAAAATACTGAGTTTTATGCCTACTTGGGCATGAACGTCAGCTCAGTGACTTAGACCAGTTACTCAGCCCAACCCATCTCACATCTGCAAAAATAGGCAGAATTTCCTGCCCTGAGTTATATATCAAAGAAATGAGATAGTATTAATAATAACAAAATCAATTGTAAAGGGTAGCTTTACTTGGAACAGTACATCCTGCAATAATACCTTTAATACCATCAAGCAACATCTGCCTATCATAAATCCACTCAGCCTAACACATCTCGCATCTTCTGCAAAAATAGACAGGAGAATTTCCTGCCCTGAGTTATATATCAAAAAATGAGATATTAATCATAACAAAATCAATTGTAAAAGGTAGCTTTACTTGGAACAATGTGCATCCTGCAACAATACCTTTAATACCATCAAACAACATTGGCCTATTGTAGATCCTTTGGAAGGACTTCATAGGTGAATAAAAGTATCAAATCTAAACATCAGTCCGATTGATCCATCATAGCAACACGAACAGAATGCTAACTAAGGAAAAGCATTGCATGATCAACTTCTACAAAAGATGAAGGGGAAAGATAAAGATAAAAACTGGCAATGATTTGCAGCTGGGAGAAAGGTTTGGTTTTGGCTGTCAAAGCAAGCTGTTCAAATTAATGCAATCAAGGTCAGAACTGAAAAATCAAATGATTTAAAGTGCAGATTAATAACTGCACATACACTACACCAATACATTATGGCATCCTAAATTCTTGGGAAGAACTCAATGGGAATGAAAGGCAGCACCACCTAAAGAACTGGCAACTGATTACACATTGTTGTATACTAATAAAGCATTTATTTTAAAAAAAGATTTTGATAAAGTTGTCAATTTTACATTTTTACAGTTACATTTACTAAAATCCAAACGGAAAAAATAGTATGCAAAATATTTTAATCAAGCCATCTCAAATTCAAAATACCCAGTTTTGAGTGCAAAGTTCTGTAAGAGAACTGTTCTGTGTTTGGAAAAGGTTCAATTTTATTTCAGGTGATTCAGTTTAAAACATTTTGCACCCTATGAGGAAATTATATTTCAATTTATGGTCTATAGTTGTAATCATTTATTGAATAATTATTTCTGCATTTTTTAAACTTTCATTTTACATGAAAATCTTAAAAGACCTTGAAGTAAAACAGTCACAAATTAGTTTCTAATAATGAAAATATTTGTCAAGTTTATATAGTCACCCATCTTACACAATGTACCGTAACTCATGGCAGTGTACAATAAAACCTATTAAAATATGTTACAAAACTATTTAAAATAATTAAAACTACAAATAAATAGAATCAAAACCATAGTGGAAAATATTACACATAATAGAACCAACACATGGACTTCCTATCATCAGAGAATAAGTTTTAGCATCTTTACTGGAAAGTCATGATGGAAGGCCATATTAATGATAGTAGTATTAATATCAGTTATAAATAAAAATAACTGATGGTTGGATTAGAAGTCTAACTGATATAGCCCTCCTAATCTCAATTGTGAGATT
Source organism: Pareas carinatus (assembly GCA_032468095.1). NCBI lineage: Eukaryota > Metazoa > Chordata > Lepidosauria > Squamata > Pareidae > Pareas > Pareas carinatus. The sequence continues at coordinate 23,164 of JANHFO010006418.1, read as the reverse complement.
GGTCCACCAATAAACATCATAAATGGAAAATAGGGCTGTGCAAGACAAAGCTGTGTTGATTTCCCAAAATAGCATTTTAGGGCAGCTTCTTTAAGCAAATGCACCTTTTCCAGGAACATGCATTTGTCACAGAATTCCAGAGGCAATAAGCATTTGATTTAAGGAGTTGCAGCCTGGTGCAATTCTTTTATCCTTGCAAGGTCTGAAGCATTTTTTTTTTTGTGTCTTTGGAGTTAAATTCTTTAACAGACCTAATGAAGAATACCTTTTGTAATGATGTTGCTAAGAGGAATAAGAAGCATTGAAGTTTGGAGAGCATTCTTTGGCAAATGCAAGTATAGGTAGACTTGAATAGAGAAAAAATAAGTTTCTTAGTTGCCATTAGTGGTCCTAAGCTTCTTAAAAGCCACCTAATCCAATAGTAGTATTGTGCATGAACAAAACCTGAAAAAGGAAAGGAAAAAATGGAAGGTCAAAGAAGATTGTATTGTGAATCCATTTGTCCTTTTTTCCTCTAGAAAATGTTAAATTGCAGCCAATTTAGCTATGAAGATGAAAACCCTGCATCTCAAGATGATGATGATCAAATGTACCCAGCATTGGAAGAAACAAATTGCAAAGATTGGATAAATAAGAAACATCCAGATCCAGGCAATGGAAGAATATATATCAATCCCAGGGAACATTATGTATGATGTTTTCACAATCTTTCATTTGTGAACTGATATTGAAAGATATATTACTTTGTCTAAAAATTTTACATATTTTTTGATAATCTGTGTGTTCAAGTTAGTGGTTTGCTTTTTTGTGAAAAAATATAACTCTTGTCATCAATCATTCTCTATGCAGTTTAAGAAATGTCAATGTATTATCTTTTAATTAGATGTGTATATAGTAATAGTTAGAATCTTTTCTACCTATTCGTCTGAATTATTTCTACCTGAAACCTTATTTATTAGCATAGCATTTTTCTCCCCTGTACTTAGGTTTTCCTTAAGAAGTCTTAGGTCTTTCATAGTTGTTACCTATTCCATTTTGTAGTAAGAGGAAAAACACATGGGGTTCTTTTGATATTAGTTTTAGCCCTGATCATAGTGGTTTGCTCCAGGGAAAAAATGATTTCTATGTCATGCAGAATATTGATAAATGTTGCTCACTTCATATATCAACTATACTTGTGCCCTTTTGCTAATGTTTAGGGTTAACACTGGCCAACATACCTTGTGATACCTTCAAAAAATACAGTACTATCACTTAGCCCTGAACTGAAACGTTTAGGATTGGTTGTAATATAAATGTATTTCCCGTGTTGGAAATAACAGTTGGAGATTAAAAGAGAAGTTTTAAGTGTTCCAGAAAGAATTATATGTGCAAAATTTAAGGATAACAGGAATTAAAGCTGTTTTTGTTTATACTGTCATTGAACTGAGGGTGGGAAACAGTTTAATGGGCAACCCAATTTCATTCAGCGTTTCTTCTGTATTTTCCACATGAACTATTCTGTGCTAATCCCAGCACAATAGTATATAATCTCATAGGCACAAAAAGCTCCCACATTCAGTGTTTGCATCCCACTGAAAGATACATTAAGAACTTACTTTGCTTGCTTCTTCAGTATAGTTAAAGTTTGACTAAATAAAGATTAACTTCACCTAGTGTGCCTTTTCTTCTTTTAGACTGGCAAACACAAATAAGGAAGGTTTTTTCATGCTGCTAGTAACATGGTAATGAGAAAAATGTAGATCCAGAAACCTGCATTATGCTGGTTTTTTTGTTAGTTTTCTTATTGTATGATGGTGTTTCATGGAGTTTATAGAAATGCAAAAAGCTTTGGAACAGTTTTGAGTGCATTGCTAGATAAATTCCAAGTAACTCTGAAATATAATTCAAGTACTAGCATAGAGTATATGTAAGAATAAGATAAATATATGATTTTATTGGTATATAGTGAAAAGGCATGAACAGTGCTATAATATCTATTAGGTTATATATTACCTGTATAATTTTACAGTACAAATACATGACTTTAGAAAAATGTGTAGAAAAGATGTAGGGAGATAAGAGAATTTGGAATATAATGTATGTTCTCAAAAAACATTAATTTGACATTTTACAAAAGGAGTTATTAAGTTCTGGCATTCTGTTGAGATACTAAAAAGATGTTTGTATTTTAGTAGCCTTAAAGTATACTATTGATTCTGAATTAAACAAACCAAGAATATGAATTTGCATCTATATAATTTATTTAACGACAAAATGTTTAGATGGAACTTTTTAATTCAACTATTCTAAATGTGCATGACCAGAATGAACTGTTTCAGTATATATATTCATTATACTCAAATCCACCTAGGCATCTTTGATCTTTGTCTCTCTGTTCAGTCCTCTACCTTCTTGTTTCCAAACAAGATGACAATAATCAAGATGTACAATAATACCTCAAGCTGAGTAGAGGTTATAATGTTCCTGTTACTTCTAGATAAATTGAGTAAGGAAGGCAATGGCATTTGGAGGTAAATGCAGTTATCACACCATTCAGTTCAAGACATGAATTGCAGGTGCACAAATTACACACTGCTCAATATTGTAAAAAAATGAATGACATAGCATTTTGCTATTTAACTCTTGGTTTTATGTACCAAATAATAAATTTACTTTAATTTGCATTTTATTTTTCATTTTGGAGAAGTCAGTGGATAACCACATCTTTGTCCACATTATCATGGTTCAACATGTTGATCTTCATTATCAACATAGTACAAATTTATTTACATTCTATTTCTAAAGGTTCTTCTTCAGCCTTCTTAGCAAGAAGTCCTAATGTTCCAACTTCTTGTCCCTGCTTCTTGTTCAAGAAGCTTCTAATATATTGTAATTAGTATCTCTGTTTTGAAAGAAATGTAGCCCCCTGGGAAATCTACATATGCTATATACAATGCAATCCTGATAGCCAAGAATGCTTCACCACCAGGCTCACCTTGCCTTGTGTCACAATGCCTCTTCTCCAACCAGGTCCAGCCGGAATCCAGCTTCTGCTCTCCACATACACAAACACAGCTAGGTTTTTTCCATTGAAGTACCTATTTATCTACTTGCACTATTGCATGCTTTCGAACTGCTGGATGGGCAGGAGCTCGGGATTGAGTAGTGGGAGCTAATTCCATCTCGAGCTAGGCTTAAACCGCTAGAGTGCAGACCATTTCTTGCCAGCACTTTCAACTGATCATTAAGCCTCTGTGCCACCATGTCTCTCAGCTGACTTGAATCCATACCTACTAGTATATAAGACGAAGTTGTATCTAGTGGCATATTACAAATGTTTTCTTAAAGCTGAAATAATGAATTTGAGTTTTAATTGGATTTTTGGATGGACATAATTCAATCTGGTGAACTAGTATATATTAAGTTCACACCAGATTATGGAAATTAAATGTATTGCTGATAGTAATCATTTAAAATGCATTTTATAACTGATGCTGTATTTTATAAGTTAAAATAATGATGAATATTTTGGGAACATTGGGTAATATGGAATTAATTTCGTATAATAGGGAATTTTGTGAATTTGGGAACAAAAGCTTGCTCGCATTTGTTAAACATAGCTGCAGTTCATTTTTTGTTAAATTTTTCAATACAGTAGATTTTGCAATTGGTAAATTCTATTAATTTACTTTTTAAATTTGCATTCCAGTAGAATGTTTTTTTGAAGTCGAGTTGAGGAGAAAGAAACATGAAACTCCTGTCTGTTAGTGGGACACCTCCAAAAACTGAACAGAACAGAACAGGTTCAAACTGATGTAGTAGAATCCAGGAAGAAGGAAGTTAAAAAAAATGGCCATATTGAGTTTTGGAAGGGGTAAAAAACCCTCCATCCTTGCTGAAGATGTTATTTTTTGAATGTTGCTGATTGTTCCACTCTTTGACCACCTAGACAAGTAGCTCAGAGTGAAAAACTTGCAGCCCACTCAATGTTTCCCAGTACATATATACTCAGATATAATCTCAAGGAAAAACAATAAAATACAAAGGCAAAGCACATTTCATTATATAGAAAAAAATTCAAGCACATCCCTTTTAGCTACTGCTGATAAAGGATTGGAAAGAGTTCCAAAAGTCAGTCTCTGGACATGTTTCCTAATTTGCTTTACTATTCTTGTAGAATCTGCTGCCTTTAAAATATTTTTTCTGTAATATTTATTGCACTTTTAAAAACAAGTTCTCCTGAATGTTGGATAGGTAAGTAGAGCATATATAAATATTTAAAATAAATTATGCTCCCAATTGGTATGTAATGGTAAGAACACCAAATTAAATGTCATTTTTCATTCGAGTTTGCTGCTTTGGGGCAATGAAATAGAATTTGAAGAATGCATCAACTAAGCTTATCTAAAACAAAAATTAAAAACGGAACTTACAAATTGTTTATAAAAATGGGCAAAGCATTAAATATTGTTAAACTCAAAGGTAGTCTATGCATCCAAGAATGATCTGCAGAAAATAATATCCAGTCTATTAGTGATTGCTATCCATCTTGTCAGAACTGGCAGAAGAGATGTATTCCAGATTTCATTCCTGAGAGTCTTCTGTTGCAATCGAGGAGGAGAATATATCATGGTGTGCTGCCCACTGTCTGGAACATTATTCCCCAATGCCCATAATTACAATGCCCTTTTACAAAGAACTTGGGGCCTTGAAAGTGTGGGTTTGCCTGTTCCATGGTTAGTTTGTTATGAGTATTCTCGGTTGTCATTTTATGCTATTTCTGTTTTAAATTTTAGTTCTTTTATTGCTTTTAGTACGTTTTAATTGCTAAATGCTCAGGGTCATATATATGAGATGGACAGCCATATAAATTTAATATATTTTTTAAAAAAGTTACTTGTTAAAAAATAACATCACTGGATAAGCTGCTTGCATCATAATACTAAATAGAATTATAGAATTATAGAATTAATGCTTTTTCTGTTTATTTTAAACTGGTCATCATGTTCTTTTCCATGCTAGTTGTGGCACATCTTGGAAATGCAATTGCTTTTCTGCTTTATTATTACTGTTTTCTGAATCCACTATGTGACTAGCAGTGAACAATGGTACAAAGAATTTATGGAATGGCAGAGTCTGTAAATTGTGTTTCTGTATATTAAGCTAACTGCAGCAAATGTTTCAGAACTGAGAATAATGATAATTGTTATGAATAATCCTAGAATAGACAGTCTATTAAGATATCCTCTCAGCTATTAATGATTAAAATCTATATCACATCTTTTGATATAGGCACTGTTTTCTTATCATTTGTATTATTATTTACATTATTATTATTAAGCATAACCATTAAGATATGAATTTGTATGATTCTTAGGGCCAAGATGCATTTTTGAAATTTAATTCTCCAAAATATATATTACACAAGAAACATTTTTATACTGTATATCATTTTAGACAACTGTGAATTAATATTGGGAAGATAGGATATCTAACATAACAATACTGGAAGAAGTCATCTTGCAGTAGACCATTGAGCAGAATTCAGAACAAAGTTGAATTAGCAGTGATCTCATTTAGGATAATTGAATAACTATTTGCTGCATGTAATAATTCTATGTACAGTCCCTATAATAAACTATATTAGATAAAAGGCTATGCTCACTGAACTTTGGTGAAACATAAACTGATTCCTTGATAAAGTAATTTCTTAATGTCTCAGCAACTTGTTCTAGTTCATCATATTATTGCCTAATTTATCTTGTTCCTCTCTACTCGCTCCAAAACCATTTATCAAATTAGAACTGGGAATGGTTTGATTTGTTTAATAAAATTAAGTAAAATGATTGTCATTTAAAAGCAAGCTATTTATGAAAGCTAATTCCAAATTTAGAAATCCCATTTTGTTTTTATTGCAAACATACAAAAAATTTAACTTGTTATCTTTAACTTCTAAACTATTTGTAGTAATACAGTCAGTCTTTGTTCATTTATTTATCTGATGTCTATGCTATCTAACTTCAAATATGGTACTGACAGTAAGAAAAATGTATTAATAGCAAATTAGTTTCCAAATGAACAAATCTAACCACCAAATTCCTTCTGAACTGCCTATAGGAATTGCGAGTTAGGGGCACTGTATTGCAGTTGTTATGCTCCTTCCCCCTTGAGTGGAGGAGAGATCACTCTGAATGCCACTCGTATCCTATTTCCCCTCATTTTAAATATTTACATTAACTTGCTGTGAGAGGTCATCTAAAGCAGTGGCTGCCAACCTGTGGGCCAGGGTCCACTAGTGGACCGTGAGAAAATTTTGGTGGTCCGCAAGAAAATCTGGAGATTATTTTAATTTTTTTGTATAGTTGTATGGTTCCTGTATGTGTGTGCGTATGTCTGTCTGTCTCTGTGTGTGTGTCTGTCTGTCTCTCTTTCATTCTCTTTGTGTCTCTGTCTCTCTGTGTGTTTGTGTCTCTCATTCTCACAAGCAGGAACAAATATCACATTAAAATGTATAATACTTAAAGAAACTTCAATTATTTTGTAATAATTAAACTAACTTTAATAATTTTGCTACAATTAA
>JANHFO010006418.1:0-10184 GCA_032468095.1 Pareas carinatus | reverse complement strand
GGGGGGGAGTCAACTGATTTTCAAAGCACCACCAGCGGTGGATGGAAAGTAATCAAAGAGCGAAACAACTCAAAACTGAGGAGAAATTTACTAACAGTGAGAAGAATTAACCAGTGGAACAGTTTGCCTTCAGAAGTTGTGGCTGCTCCCTCACTGGAGTTTCTTAAGAAGAGAATGGACAGCTATTTGTCTGAAATGGTATAAGGGACACCTGCTTGATCGGGATGAGTGGGGTTCGACTAGAAGACCTCCAAGATCCCTTTCAGCTCCGTTATTCTGTTCTGTTAAAGATTGCAATGGAGAATGTCCAGAATGTTCACATACCTACCTAAGATCGTACACCTCGTCGGAGATGAAGAGGAATGAAGAGGAAAAAAAGGCGAAGTATAGAAAGGAAAACTGACATCGGAGAAGATTACCGATCATCTCTGATCTATCCATCAACTTTTTAAGAGATGGCAGAAATGAACAAAGCACGAAGCATCTCAAGAAATTATATTTTTCTGCCCCTTCAATGTAGTGTTAAGCCACGAAACTCCCAGCAAGGAAGGCTGCCTCTATAACAAGCAAGGTCTTCCTAGTTTAAATTCCAGAAATCTTGGATGTTCCTTCACAAATTTTTAGCCTATGTCTCTTTTGAATACGGTTGCATAAACAAAGGAAGAATAATCTAAAACAAACAAGGCTTTAGGAGCTGATGGCCATCTGAGCTTTTGACTTTTAGAAATGGATTTGGGTTTGGGTTTTACTGTATTTTTCTTCATGTAATAATAAATCTCTACCACGTTTTTGGGTTGGGTTTGAGGTCAGATTTATATGGTCTTCAGCTGGTGCCCTTTCAATATTGTAAACATTGTGCCTAGAGATTTTATTGTCTGTGCAGAAAACTCTTGCTTAATAATTCCGTTTTATTTTTATAGCGTCTGGCTGCTGCTTTATTATTTTGTACTTTTGCTACTGAATGTATTGATTGGGATGTTTGTTTTTCTTTCATTTTGGGAGCTGATTAACTCCTGACTTTATGAGTGGTTGGAGGAAGCACTAAGCACTCCAAATGCAGAGATACAGTAATTATTTGGGTTGCTCTTGCTTTTTGTTTTTCTTCCTTTCAACTGGCTGTTTCTGAGATTTAGTATGGCATTGCAAACCAAAACAACTAGACATAAGGATAGTTTCGTCCCCCATGTCATCAACCTGCTAAATATCTAACTTACATAACATTGTTAAATTATCTAGTAGGAATATATCATTATTACCCTTTTCATCCTTCCTATTATCTATGACCTATTCTCTTAATTGTATGACAATTAGCTTGTTGCTTACATCTTACAATATAAAATAGTTGCTCATTAAGTACCCTTATTTTGACTTGTAGAATGGTTATTAGTATCCTTCCACTGTTTTTAACCTATCACAAAAATGTATCATATGGCATGTGGAAGGTGTTTTGTGACATGATGAAATGTGTTTTGTGACATGATGATTGTACTTTATAACATGATGACATGATGAATGCATTTTACAATTGTGATTGTATTCATGATTAAGATTGCAGTTTGTCTATTGTAGCTTATATATACATGACAAGATGAATGTACTTTATGGTTATGAATGTATGTTATGATCGTAATCACAGTTTGTTTATTGTATGTATGTAGGTATAGAGCATGTACAACAGAGACAAATTCCTTGTGTGTCCAGACACACTTGGCCAATAAATTCTGATTCTGATTCAATACTTTATGTTTTAAAATACATGATAAACATGGCCAAGTTTCCATTAGATGGTAGAACAATACTTATTAAATTTGACCAAATGCTTAAATTATTCTGAATTTGCAATATATCAAAAATCATTTTCAAATGCATATGCTGATAATCAGCAACTATCAGCTCAATCTACCAAAAGCTCAGAGCCATCTATCCAAACCTCTCATCCGGCAGATGTCTTTGACCAAGCTGTTTGGAGATGATGGGAGTTTTAGCTCATCATTCCTGAGAAAACCACACTAAGGAAGTTAGGTATTCGGGCTGATGGGGGAAGAAGGAGAAAATGCTATCTGATGACAGAGCAAGTAGGAAAGCAGAGATGACCCGCTGAAGAGTTATGGTAAGAGAAAGGGAGTAAGATTTTTGTTTTTATACTCTTTAGCTTTTTATATGTAATTTTATTCTGTTCTATTTTTATGATTTAGAATCTTTGTAGCCCACCATCTTTAACATTCATCTTTGACAATAATAAAGATTTGATTTGATTTTTAATCAGTGCATAATCAGATATTGTATTATTATTATTCATTGTATTTAAGGCATGGTTAAACTTTAAAGGCTAAAGCTTTGATTCAACATTTCTATCCAGTCTGTCCTACTATAAGGGAGAAAACTCACACTTAGAATTTAGCAAAGGCATTAAGGCCTTGAGGGGCTTTTCTTTAGATCTTAGAATTGTACTAATTAGTAGGTAGATGATTGATCTGAACTTCTTTCAGTTTATCAACTTGATTGAATTGTAAATGAGGACTTTCTTACTGTGGTATTTGATCTTTTTTTAAAAAAATCCCAGTTAGTGTGCTGTTGGACAACATAAACTTATTATTTTATAATTAAGAGTAACATCATTTGTCCTCAAATCAGGGCTCTGTTCAAGATGCTGAATTGCAGTAAAACATCTGCTCAAAATTACAAGTGCAGTGAATATGAACCATGTTTCACCTTATTAACTAAAGGCAAATAGTTAACAAAAACACAAAACAGTAGTGAAGTGAAGTAACAGTAACAAAACACATATGGCTCAGTACTGCATGTCCAAAATATCTTTGCTCCTGCTTGTTCACTGGGTTATAATTTTCTCTCTTTTTTTTCTATGACCATCTCTTACCTATTTGCCTGAAAGTCATGGGTTGTGAGATGATGGACAGGTTTATGAGCATGAATGGCACTTAGAAAATTGTGCATTGGTAACTTTTACACCTGTCAATTGGAAAAGGCCACTGACTGGATCTGCACAGATACTACGTCACTACTTTATGACATCCTAAGTTCTTGGGAAGAATTTGTTGTGTATGAAGGTCATCATCAGCTAAAGAACTGTCAACTGTGATGTCATGTTGTTAGGAACAGATAATACTAACAAACCCTACTAACAAACCCTATCTTTCCAGTGAGGCACTACCTTGACATAGTTGTTAACATCTTACATGCAACCTTCTAAAATATGCAGAAATTTTATAATGAAAAGAATTATAGAGAAAGAAACTGAATCTTAATGAAAATACCACAGTAAGCCTACCTGGAGAAGAAGTTGTATAGCAAGCTAAGACAATGATTCAAGGATTCCACTGCTTGATGTTTCATATCCTTGGATCATTTAATCACTGGAAACAACAATTAAATCAAGATAAACTTTTAAAAGATGAGGTCCAATCTAATAGCTTATTTTTCAGGTCTTTCCTCTTCACAAAGAAGCCAAATGAGAAAATATAGGCCTATGAAGTTGGTAGATTCTGTTGTAATATTCAGAAATTAGAAGCAAACAGTAGCAATTGACTTAGGGATTTCAAGTGTCAGTTTATAAAGCTTCACCAGAAAATGATTTCACAAACTGTTTGACCATAGAATGTAATAAAAGAACTAATAACTTAGCTCACCAGCTATGCTTCAGTGCTTAATCTTTCTCAAAGGCAGGTATGCATGTTACTGAATACATTTGTACACATTTCTGCAGACAGATATGACTTCTTTTGCTTTTGAAAATGTTAACTTAAGTAGAGTTGAACTGAATGCATCTTGAAACTGCATCACTTCATTATTGTATCTATTTTTGCCTGTGTTAATAAAGATTATGTTTAAGTTATCTTCCAGATTTAATGTTATTCTTCAAGTAGGGAAGCACCATACTCACTCATATGATAGTATGAACCCATAAAAGGTTTGTCTTTCACATTGTATCATCATGAATACTATTCCAATCTTCTTATCCCAAAATGTACTTATCCTGGAAAATATTGACTTTTATGCATCATGTTTGGCTATTTTATAATTCATTTTTGTGAAATTGTCCAGCTTGCTTGAGAGTTGTAGATGGTTGGGAGGCACATATTACAGAGTCTTTGGTAAAATACATTATATTCTCCAACCTGTACCAGTTTTCTTCTCCACCAAACTACTAAATTGTTGTATTTATTATTTAGATATTCTTCAAATATATTAAGTGACAAAAAATTGTCAAATGCAACAAAATAAATTAGATAAATAATAACTTTATGCATAGTGAATCTGAATGAAGTAAACAAAAGTTCAAATATGGTTGAAATATAGCATCTTTGAGAAAAACAAAAAGATCTTTAAGTGATCCCCAAAATACACTGAATGCCTGTCCTATTAATTCTCTTAGAAAATCTTTCAAAATAAATAATTCCATTATGCATTACAAAAGCGCCTTTCTCCATATTAACGGTATATGCACAATTTAGTTAGTGGTAGAACCTATCAGACTCTCAAAGTTTAGAACATAAAACATGTTTCTGTGACAAGACTGAGTCATGGAAAGACTTAGTTTTATTGAAAGCACTCAAAAAGATCATCTATGACTTTAGAGTGAGTTTGCCACCAGCAAACTGATAATACTCAGCTGAATTACTGTATTGGTGGTCCTCAGGTTATGACCACTCATTAAGTGATTATTCAAATTTGTGACAATGCTAAATCAGAGTGATTTATGATGGATTTTCTTAATTTCCTAGTCACATAATCATGATCCACACATTTGGTACCTGGCTCATGATTATGATGTCGCAGTGAGCCTCAGTCACATGATAACAGTTTCCCACAAAGTCAATGGATAAGCCATCAAGAAATCATCAATAGTGGTCACTTAACAATGGGAATCGGGATTGCTGTGTCTATTGTCACTAAATGACATAATCACATGACATCATACTTTGAATGTCAGCAGTTCTAGTTTCAATGCCATCATAACCCAAGGACTACCTGTATATATTTTTATATTTCTGGATAATGGCAAATATGTATATTTAAGTTACTCAGTTATACTGTTTCTTTCTTACAGACACATGAATGTAACTTCTATATGTCTTGGACTGTAAGGAACCAGATATGAAAGAAAAAGATAAGTCTAAGTTTAGAAAAGATTGAATTGTTGCTGATTCTGGGCATTGAAGTTCAGGATTTTAATATGTTTTCAAGCTAGTTTCTTTTAAGAAACAAGTTCACAATAAAACATTTGAGATTTTAATAGCTAAAAAAACAGTTATAAACCCCCATCCCAAAAGAAGAATGTCATGTGTCAGTGATAAGTAAACTGGTAACATCAAGGTTACTATTTAAATGCACTTCAGTTCCTCAAGACGGTCCCAAAATTTCAACTCAACCAGAATTCAGCCATTTATTTTTTATTTTATTTTATTTGTTTCAATTTTTATACTGTCCTTCTCCTCGAAGGGAACCAGGGCGGTTACAGCCATATAAAAACACATAAGACATACAACACAATTTTAAAAGAATTTTAAAATAATATAAGTTCAATGGCTAAATTTAAAAAACCGCAATATAAAACCGATTTGGACCAAATCTAAAATTTAATTTTTTAAAAAATCAATAGCATATTTTGGCACAGAAGTGGTGTGGATTAGGCCAAACCAGCATGAATAAAAAGATGGGTTTTTTAAGGCACGGCGGAAAGCACAGAGGTCGTGAATAGTATGAATCTTCGGTTGGGAGGTTGTTCCAGAGGGTGGGAGCCACCACAGAGAAGCTCTCCCCCTGGGGGTCGCCAGCCGGCATTGTTTGGCTGACGGAACCCTGAGGAGGCCCTCTCTGTGGGACCGTATCGGTTGGTGGGAGGAATTTGCTGGCAGAATGCGGTCCTGTAGATAGCTGGGTCCTAAGTCATGGAGCACTTTAAAGGTCATAACAAGCACCTTGAAACACACCCGGAAACCCACAGGCAACCAATGCAACTCGCGCAGGAGGGGGGCTACATGGGTCCTGCCACTGGTCCCCATAACCCTGTGCGCGGCCGCATTTTGTACCAGTTGGAGCTTCTGGATGCATCCCAAGGGGAGCCCCATGCAGAGAGAATTACAGTAGTCCAGACGGGCCGTGATGAGTGCTTTAGTGACTGTCCACATGGCGTTGCGATCTAGAAAGGGGCGCAACTGGCGCACCAGGCAAACCTGGTAAAAGGCCCCCTTGGTGATGGCTGCCACATGGTCTACTAAGGACAGCCGTGCATCCTGGAGGACACCCAAGTTGCGGACCCTTTCTATGGGGGCCAAAGACTCGTTCCCAATAGCCAGCGATGGAACAAGCTGGCTATATCACGGCGCTGGCAGCCACAGCCACTCGGTCCTGTCCATGTCCTCAGGTGTAACAGTCTCAAACTCATCCCAGAAAACCATCTCAAGACCTGCATTCGTCACTCCGTCGGGACCTGTCTAGTCAGAGTCCAAACCCTCTCGGATCTGCGCAATCTTCTCCTGGAATTAACCTCTAAACTCCTCTGTTGAGCCCTGCGAGGGGTCGTCCCATTCCCCCAAATAAAGGGGAGAATGGGCCACCCCAAACAGGGCGGCGGGGCGATTATTCGTGGATGCGATTAGAGTGGAGAAGTAAATTTCTCTTAGCCACCCTGATCATGTCCACATAGGCCTTAGTAAAGGTTCCAAGAGAAGATCAATCAGAAATGGAATGGCTGGACCTCCAACTGCTCTCTAGGCATCTTTTCTGCCGCTTCATCTCCCTCAGCTACTTGGAAAACCAGGGAGCCGGGGTGATGCGGCGCCGAGTCAGAGGCCTTAAGGGCCCGACCCGGTCAAGGGCAATACCCACCATCCTATTCCAGCTGGCGGCGAGTTCCTCAGCCGAGTCATGGATCAGGACATCCGTAAATGGCCCAAGTTGCATCTGGAACTGCTCAGGGTCCATCAGGTGCCTGAGGCGGAACCATTTGATCTGTTCCGCCTCCCTGCGGCAAGGTGTAGTGATGGGAAAGTCCAAACGAAGAAGACAATTGTCCGACCAGGAAAGGGGCTCCACAACTATCTCCCCTACGTTTCGGCCATCCAACCACTGTCCAGAGGTAATAACCAAGTCCAGTGTGTGTTCCCTTGAGTGTGTGGGTCCCTGAATTAATTGGGTCAGGTCCATGGTCGTCATGGTGGCTATGAACTCCCGCACTGCTTCAGATGTCTCGCCCGCAGATGGCAGGTTGAAATCTCCCATAACCAGAGGTTTAGGAGTCTCAACCGCCACCTCGGCGATGACATCAAGCAGCTCGGGCAGGGCTGCTGTCATGTGGCAGGGAGCCAGGAATGTGATCAGTACACCCCTCTGCCTCCCAGAGCCCCACTTCACCAGGAGGGACTCACAACCAGCCACCTGAGGAACAGTGGTCTCCCTCGGTAAGAACTCCTCCCTAATTAAAATTGCCACACCCCTGCCCCTCCCCAGGGCCCGTGGTTGATGAAAAATGCAAACCTCTGGTGGGCACAACTCGACAACAGGGAGCCCTCCCTCCTGACCCAACCAGGTCTCCGTAATTCTCGCCAGGTCCGCTCCCCCCTCCTGAACCAGCTCACAGATAAGGGGGGCTTTGTTAATCACGGACCTGGCGGTACACAACATCAACCGTAGACCCTTCCTCGAGGTAAGCCCTAGATAATAAAACGGGCCAAGCCTGCGAGAGGAAGGACTCTCACAGTGCCCAGAGGTCAGTGGGGGAGTAGGTAATGGTCATCATAAGATAGGGGCCAGAGTTCTAGGGGCCCCTTTTCAGTAAAAGCTGGTTGACTTGCATCCTCGGAAGGGCACCAGATGTATCAAGCGTATCAGTCATAGGTGTATCATTCATAGGAGTCATTGGAGTGGTCCAGTTATGTTCCGGGCACAAGGCACAGAGCCCAAACCCCAAGAGAAACTGGGGGGAGGGGGAAGAGACGAGTATCTTCATCAATCCAGGCCCAGCAGGGTTCTTTCTCGCCCAGGCCAGGGGAAAAAAAAATAGACAGGATGGCTTAACTTTCTTTGTCCCAGGCCAAAAGCCTGAGGCCTTCCATTTCCCAGCACTGACAATGGCCCTAGGCCTTCCCCCCATCCCGTCAGTTGGAAGTAGTCAAAGACGGGGGGGGAGATCCTCAACCGGTATCCTAGGCATCCAGCCAGTGCTGCAACGCTCTGTGAGCTCCCTTCAGTTCCACCGCTCTCACCGGCGGGTTCCACCAGTTCGCTCCACTCGTCAGCCGCCAGTCGGTTTCTCGCCATTTCCTACCTTCACCTTTCCGCTCTGTTCTCCCTTCATCACTTCACTCTTCCGTCATCCGCTGTCAGCTCTCTGGCCCCGTCCGGTCCTGTCCCCTTGCCAGGGTCTCCAGAGGTCCCCACACAGCCATGGGGCCTCTTCCAATTCCCTGGGGGACCAGCAACCCCGCCGGGGTGAGCAAGCGACTCCCGCGCTACCCGAAATGCTGCCTGAGATGCCGAGGAGCCGGAAAGCCCAGCACCAAACTGACGGAGACCGCAGCGCTTCCGCGCTCCCTCTGAGGGAACTAAGAAGCTCTAAATGAAGTAAGGGAACTCCACAGTCCAGTGCTGAGCTCCCCCGGGTTCAGGGGAGCCCAGCACCTCCTGTAACTCCAAAAAACGGCACCATCTAGGACCCGCCATTTCACTTCATAATCCACATTTAATAAGGATATTGGACGATATCAAATCTGTCTCTTCTTTAGGAATTAAAGCAATGTTAGCTTCAAACCATTTTTTGGTATTTTATAATTCATTAGTAAGTCATTGTAAAGGTCCTTTAATGGTTCAATCCATGTCTCTTGTAGTGTTTGATAGACTTCTGCTGTTATACCATCTGGCCCTGGTGTTTTCGCCTTCTTTTGTCTTTTTATTGTTTCAATAATTTCTATCATTTCTATTTTCCCATTTAACATTGTACAATGTTCTTCAGAAATTTGTGATATTTGGTTTTTTTCTAAATATTGTCTTCTCTTATCAGACTCAATTTTTTCTGCATTGTATAACTTAGTATAATAGTCTCTTACTATTTTGTCTCTTGAGTATTCCATTTCTCCTGTATCATTTCTTAATTTATACATATTCCTTTTTTCTCTTTGTTTTTTAAGTCTATATGCTAACCATCACCCTGGTTTGTTTGCATTTTCAAAAAAAAATTGTTTAATGCTTCTTAGTTGTTGGCCACTTTTTCTGTCTCCAGCAAATTTAGTTTTTGTTTATTCATCTCTATTTGTCTTTTTTAATCCCTTCTTGTCTGGGTCTTTTTGCAGTTTTAGTTCCAGAGTTTTTATTTCTTCCATTAAAGTTTTATATTTCTGTTGTTTTTGTCTATTCTTTTTTGCCATATAGGTAGTAGCTAGTCCTCTGAAAACAGCTTTAGTTGCATCCCATGTATTCTGTAGAGATGTGTCTTCCTTTTTATTTTCCTTAAAATAATGTTCCATTTCATTTTTTGTAAAGTCTATAACATTTTTCTCTTGTAAAATAGTATTAACTAATCTCCATCTCAACTTCTTTTTCATTCCTTTCCATTTTGCTATCACAGGATTGTGATCAGCCCAAGTGTTTGTGTTAATTTCCACTTCCTGTATCATAGTTCTCAACTCTGTAGTCATCCAAATCATGTCTATTCCTGACCATGATTGATGTCTATTAGAATAAAATGTAAATTGCCTTTTATCCATATTGTTTTCTTTACAAACATCTTTTAAGCCTATTTCTTCAGTCATTGTGAAGAAACTTTTTGATAGAATCCTTCTTCCTTTGTTCTTTTTTTATGGTTTTATAGTCCATTTTTATATCTGCAATCACATTAAAATCTACAATTAAACAAATAGTATCATAGTCCAATTCTATTAATTTATTATGTAAGCTTTTATAAAATATTCCTTGTTTGGTATTTGGTGCATAAATTATTGTTAAAAGCATCATTTTTTGTTGTATAAAAGGTTCTATCATCAAAATTCTTCCATCATTATCTTTGTATATAAGTTTTGCTTTTATTTTGTTTTTAATATATACTGCAATATCTTTTTTCTTTTTGTCTGCAGAGGTATAAAATAGTTGTCAAAGTTTTGGATATTCCAACAGTTTATGGTGTTGTTCCATTATATGTGTTTCTTGTAAACAAATTATATCCATATTTA
>JANHFO010006417.1:21655-36762 GCA_032468095.1 Pareas carinatus | reverse complement strand
AGAACTTCCATTTTATTAATATAAAAGGCACCTATTTAATATAACAAAATTTAAAAGCTTATTTAATTATAACAAAATAATAAATGTTTAATCATAACAAAATCTTTAAAGGTTGTTTAATTGTAGCTAAATTATTAAAGTTAGTTTAATTATCGCAAAATAATTGAAGTTTAAGTATTACATATTTTAGTGTGATATTTGTTCCTGCGAGAGACAGACAGACAGACACACACAGAGACACACACAGAGACACATACAGAGAATGAGAGTAGACACATACACACACACACACGCAGAGAGAAAGAGACAGAGAGAGAATGAGAGACAGACACACACATACAGAGAGACAGACAGATACACACAGAGAATGAGAGACAGACACATACACACAGAAAGAGAGAGAATGTGACAGAGAGAGAGAGAGAGACGGAGAGAGAGAATGAGAGACAGATACACAGAGAGAGACAGACACACACAGAGACACACACAGAGAATGTGACACAGATACATATACACACAGAGAATGTGCCAAACACACAGAGAGAGAGAGAGAGAGAATGAGAGACAGACACATAGAGAGAGAGAGACAGACAGACAGACAGACAGACAGACAGACAGACAGGAACCATACAACTATACAAAAAAATTCACATAATCTCCAGATTTTCATGCGGAAACAACATTTTCTCACGGCCCACAGGTGGGCAACCACTGTTTTAGACAATCCAGTTGTGCTGCTGCCAGGTAGAGGAAGACTGACGGAATTAAGAAAAGAGCCAAGGCAATGCCCGCTTCTTCGGGTGAGGAGGTCAGGAGCAAAGTGTTTCCACAATACAGGAAAGCCTGTAATGCAGTTCACTCTTCTTGCGGGATATTCAAGGAGGTTTTTTGACCTGAAGCAAAACCTTTATCAGTAGAAGTTCAAAATCCTCTTAGATTAATATAGGAGATCACAGGTTATCATATTTGGAAGACAAATAATTTGTGAATGATCCTTCCTAAAGGGAAGAGTCTTAAATAATTAAATTACATTAATACTTTTGAACTCTTTGGAACTTATTCGTCTGCCCTTAGGAACTTGTGAACTACACAGAGGTTTCTGGAGAATTCTAGTCAGTGATGTGCTGCTGTTGTTCAGGCTTCTAAGTGTGGATTCGTTTCATTTTTTTTTTCAACCTCGAGCGCAAAACTCAGAAGCAGTTTCAAAAGTTTCTATATATTTTCTTTAACCAAGACAGTCAATTTCGCCATCTCTGTTAACTCCATCAGCTTTTGCAACGATTCCTCCATTGTAGGGATCATGGTTGCTTCCATTTTTGTGTATAAAGTAGTCCCCCCACCCAAAAAAATTCCAAGTCTTTGTCCGTTAGTCCAAAAAGAAACGGCTCTTATCTCATCTTTATATTCACTTTAAGCATCTCATGCATTAGTTGTGAATCCTATCCCAATAGTTCTTTTCTTTCTCACATGTCCACCATAAATGATGAAAACTTTCTTCTTTAGTTTTACACTTCCCACATTCATTTGAAATACCTTTTTACATTCTTGATAGTTTGTCTGGAGTTGGATACCAATGATACATCATCCTATAGAAATATTCCTTAAGTTATAATTTAATGTAAATTTTAAACCCTTCTTCCACATATCCTCCCATTGTTCAAGCATTGCATTATATCCAAAGTTCCTTGCCCATTGAATCATTCAATGTTTTACATATTCGTTTTCCAAATTTAAGTTCAGTAACATTTTATAGGTCTTAGCAATAATATGTTCATCAGTACCACACAGTAGTTTCCAATTCATTTATAATAAAGTCAAACCCTGACTCTTTTTGTCTAAGTGAAATCTGTAGATATGTAAATGACAGGTGAAACCTTCTGAAACTAACTCTTCCTTAGACTTGAGAGTTAAAGGTTATTATTTTTCCATAATCCGTCTTAATCACCAATCCTTTTCTAAAAGAAGCCTCCTGTGGGGAAACCCAAAGAAGCATTTTCATACAAAATCTTGGTTTATATTTATTCCAGAGTCTAAGAATGGCACATCTAACAAAGTGATTGTTAAAATAAACATTTACTCTAACCTTGTCATACCATAAATAACCGTTCCATCCAAATCTTAGTTCATGACCTTCTAGATCTTTTATTCCGAAGGTTCGCCCACTTTTTTAGCCAGACCAAACAAGCATCAAAATACCATTTCAAATCTGGTAAGTCAAAACCTCCTCTTTCCTTAGCATCTTGCGATAGTCTATATCTAATTCTTGGGGTTTTTTCTCCTGCCATATAAACGTAGAAATAGCCATCTGCCATTGTTTGAATGGACTAGCAGTTGTAAGAATTGGTAATGTTTGAAACCAAAAAAGCATCTTCGGTAAAACATTCATCTTAGTTACAGAAAATTCTCCCCAAGTCATAAATGTGGTTTATCCCATCTTAATAATGCCATTCCAGATAGGCACATAATTATTTTTTAAATAATTTTGTATTTGTATTTGTTAACACGACCCCCAAATATTTCACCTTTTTCTCAAATCTGAAGCCAGACACCATTTTTCTTATATATCTTTAATATATTTATAAAGACTTCATTGCATGTATGTTTTCTGCATAAACCAGTGGTTCCAATTCTAGACTTTTTTACCACTATAGAAAGATATGAAGAGTTTTCCATCTTTTTCTTCCAAATCCAGTGCTGCTGACAGGAATAGGAATTCAGATAGATGCCATCCTCCCTTTCCACCTAAGCTCCCTTATATTCTAAATTACATATACTTTACACATGGAATGCATCATAAAGCACGTTAGCCACATGTTTGCTAATAATGGAGCTATTGTAGGAGGGCCCACAATACTGCTGAGAACCTGCAGGCCTGGATTAAATGTGTTAAAGGCATTCTTGACTTCAGAGGCTCATTTAATTCTTCCTGATATTTAAATACTTCTCTGGAAACACATCTTCATCTGATAACATGCCTTTTTTTGGCACTTAACCTCCCAATTATCTCCTTAGAGTAGTGAATCAACTTCTTTGCTGTCTAAGGGAGGTCTTGAATTTGTGGCGCACTGATGGACAAGTTAATCCAGACTCCAAATGTATTACTATGCCTTGAAAGATAAGCAGAGGATAAATGAGAGAGAAAATGACGTAGCCAAGTTTTGGGATTCCTATCTAAGAGGGATAGAGGTTTGACGAAGAATAGCGCTGTATTGCCTGTTGGAGGATTTGCTTGCTATCACTCAGGTGGTGATGAGTCCGCTTGGGAGAGAAAGAATTCAGAGGCTTACCATTATTTTTCCTTTATCCGAAGCAGTTATATTAGAGCACTGTTTCTCACTCATCCTTGGTGACTTTAAGATATGTGAACCTCACCATGGCTGGCTGGGAAATCCTGGGAGGTGAAATCCACACATCTTAAAGTCAGCAAGGTTGAAAAACACTGCCTAGAGGCTTAAGAGCTTTACAATGGGAGGGGAAAGAATTCTAAAGTTAGTCATTTCAAATAAATAAATTTGAGCCGTTCAGGCAAAAACATTTCAAAATTGCTGCATTTAAGCTTCATTTCTCTAGGTCTCTGAATATTTACCTATTATGCTAGATGATGTTTTCAAATAGCTAGGTGTTTTAAATATTAAGCAAACAGGATTCAATTGCAACGTGAGGCTACCAATGAGTTTGGGTGTCCTCGTCTGACCACTTGCTTATGTTCTTGCAATCTGCGAACGATCAGACAAAGAGACCTGAATTCACACTGCAATGAACAAGGACACATTCTACTAAGATTGTTGGGTGAGCAGGCACAAAAACAGCCAGGGAAGTGATTCAAGCCTGGGAAACAGACCCCTCATCAAAAAATAGGAGTGCTGATTTTCTGATTGTCAACAGCATGTTGAAATCTGGGTGAGCTTATTTTTTATTTCTTCTCCTGGTGAACTTGAAAAGAAAGATACCCTGATTGGAAAAAGAAATTTTTGAAACAAAATTCTCCAAAGAAGAAAAAAGTGGCGGACCATAAGGGGGAACTTTTTTTTAAGGAATATAGAAGAGCTTGGAACTCTCTTAAGAAAATTTGATTATTTGATTACTTTTGAATTTTTATGAGAAATAACTGGAAAAAGAGAAATTTCCTTAAATTTGGAATAGAAAATATATTGGGGAAGGACATCGAGTGGTGAAAGGAAAATTAAAATTAAAAATGTTGGGGAAAACTTTGACCTTGGAAGCATTTGGTATAAACAAAATTTATCTAACTTTCTGCTAGGAGAGACTTTATATTTTAAGACTACAGACACAACTATAATAAGAAACTTTTGGAAACAGTAAAGACTTGTTTATTTTATCAACGGGAACATTTGGATTAGCCTAGGGTAGTTGGCTTTCTTCATAAATGGACAGTACTTACATAAAGAAAAAAGAAAAATGAGTGCATCAAATCCTACTAAACTAAAAAAAGAACTTCCTTTGCATTATCAACACCCAGTTCCAGCCAGGGCACTATTGAAACAATGTTACAGAGAGATAACATAAACACTACTCAAAGAACAATGCAAGATAAATTGCAGCTAATTCAAGAAACATTACAAAAGAATCATGAAGAGACAAAAAAAATGAAACAAAAAAATTAGTCAAAAATAAATTTTGATAAATTAAATCAGCAAATGTTGGATATAATGACGCAATTTGATAACCATCAACAAATGATTGTTAAAAATGAACAAAAAATTCAAAATATGGAAATAAATCAGAAGAAGCTGACCAAAAAATGGAGACATCAATTCAGGAAACTGTAAGAACAGAAGTAACAATTAATTTACAAATAGACAAAGCAGAAATCCAGGTTAAAATTGTCGAGATATTTCAAAGGAACATAAAATACATGAGAAGAAACAAACTACCTAGGGAAGTCCAGGCAAGATTTATTAAAAAAACAGATGTAGGAGATGAGATATTGACAAGAGTCAGAGATGAGCTATTGTTGTATAAAAACAAGGAAATTGTGGTGTTGAAGCAGATTCCTAAGAAAATAAGAGAAAAGTGAAAACAATATCATTTTCCGATGACTAATTTAATTGCTAAAGGAATAAACTTTAGATGGTTAATGCCAGAGGGAATCTTAACTAATTGGAATATACAAGATACCACTCAGATTCAGTTTGGAAACTGATGATTTTGTTGAAATACACAGAACATTTTTGGTGAAGGACTACAATATCAACAAGAGGATAGAGAAAAGCAAAAAAAGGTGGTTATTATATGTGGTGGACATGTATTTATGCAAAGAGGTACAGGATAAAAAAAATTCATGCTTGGTTAGAAAAAATATTAAGAAGGCATAGATTTTAAACCTGAACTTTATGGAGTGCAGATTTACCACCAGCATATCAAGTGTTGGGCTCCACAACACAAGCAGACAACAGTTAACGACTTAAAAGACAGCCATCAGCATACCCCAATCAACATCTAAAAAGCTAGATACAGCAGCCAGCAGATAAATCAAATCAAATTTTATTTCTACCCCGCCCTTCTCCAGAAGGACTTAGGGCAGCTTACAGGCAGTATTAAAAAGAATACAAAGTACATATATAATTAAGAACATAATTAAAAAAAATTAAATCAAGCCTGAACAGTAAAAAATTTAAAAGGGGAGCGATAAAATTGTTTCCACTTAGTTAAAAATTTCATATTAAACACAGGAGAAAAGGGCGCGGCTATCCCAAACCCGCTTGATGGAACAAATGGGTCTTCAGGGCATGGCGGAAGGTCTGGAGGTCGGTGATTGATCGAATAGCAGGGGAAAGTCATTCCAGAGGGTGGGAGCTGCCACAGAGAAGGTTCTCCCCCTGGGAGTCACCAGCCGACACTGTTTGGCTGATGGCACCCTGAGGAGGCCCACTCTGTGGGAGCGTATAGAACGGCGGGAGGTATCATTGGGTAGAATGCGCTCCTGCAAATAGCTAGGCTCTATGCCATGGAGTGCTTTACAGGTGGTTACCAACTCCTTGAAGTGCACCCACGAGACCACCGGCAGTCAGTGCAGCTCGCGCAGGAGAGGGGTTACGTGGGCGTGCCCACTCACCCCAAAAATCCCCCGCGCAGCTGCATTCTGGACTAGCTGTAGTCTCCGGATGCACCCCAAGGTGAGCCCCATGTAGAGAGCATTGCAAAGCTGAATGAGATTAGATTCTCCAAGGGAATTCTGGAAAATGTGTGAGTGCATTTCATCCTTAAGCTTTCCTTCTGACATGGATACCTGGCACTTTAGGATAGTCCTGGAGACCCTACAGATGACAATTTGCCCACTTCTGCCCTATCCTGTTCCAATCTCTTCAAGGGGTTGTTGGTCACTTTTGATTCTTCAGAGGCAAACGTAACTCCTGGAAAACAGGAAGAACTTTCCATGTATTTATTTTTCTCCATAGGTTTCATCAAAAGCTATATGGATGGATGTCTGCATATGCAATTATTCATTCTCCTTTTTGTCCTAAATCTTATCGTCAACTACATTAGAATGGCTGTGATGGTTTCTGCCCATCCAGTAAGATCAGACACAGTAGATGATCTTCAGGCCACCTTGATTAAACAAGGTCATCTGTCTGGATCCAGGAAGTGTGTCTTCTCTGTCTCAGTGTCTGCCTTTTGGAAAGATTCTCCCATAAAGAACCACATAGCTTCCATGCTGCTACAGGACATTGCAGACCAAAACAACTAGACACAAGAACAGTTTCATCCCCCATGCCATCAACCTGATAAATAACTAACCTCCACAACATTATTAAATTATCTAGTAGAAATATATCATTATTACCCTTCTCATCTTTCCTATTACTTATTACCTATTACCTATTTTCTTAATTGTATTACAATAACTTGTTGCTTACAACTTAAAATATGTAATAGTTGGATCATTTAATATCTTAGTTTGACTTGTAGATTGATTATTAGTATTCTATGACTGTTCAAATATAGATTAAAAAAAAGAATTGTGTGGCATGATGAATGCGTTTTGTGACATGATGATTGTACTTTATAACATGATGACATGATTATGATTATGAATGAACCTAATACGTACACGACATGATGAATGTGCTTTATGATAATGAATGTATTCTATGATTGTAATCATTGTTTGTCAACTATAGCCTTATTATTGTAACCACAGTTTGTGAATTCTAGCCTGTATGTAAGTATAAAGCATGTACAACGGAGACAAATTCCTTGTGTGTCCAAACACACTTGGCCAATAAATAAATTCTTATTCTTATTCTTATTCTTATTCTTATTCTTATTCTCTTCCTTGTTATTTGGACTATTTCTGAGCAGAGGTCTACCAGTCTTCTGAAAGCCCAAGTGACATTCTCTGTTCACAGACAGTATCTGAAACTAGAAATTTCAGATTAATCAAACATGCCAATTCCTTTAGTACCACATAGTCATTCAGTCCTCTGTTGCAACTGAAGAATTAATTGAGTCCATCTGAAAGTATTTTGCTGCCAGGCTCTGCAATCTACCTGGGGCAGTCATTCTTGGGGAAATGTGACAAAGACTACAATTCCTATCACTTATGTACAGGTAGCTCTTAACTTACCACCACCATTGGGACCAGAATTTTGGTTGCTAAACAATGCACTTGTTATAAATGAATCATCGTGTGACTGGACCCAATTTTACAGCCATTTTTACTGAAGTTGTTAAGTGAATCACAGTCATTAAATGAATCTGGTTTCCCTTGTTGACTGCTTGTTGGAAACCACTAGGAAAGTCACAGTCACATGAGTATGATGCTGTGGTTGTGGTAAATGTGAGGCAGTTGCCAAGCACCCAATTTGCAATCATGTGACAGGGTTGTGTGACAGTCATAATTTTGAGCACAGCTGTTACTTTTTTAAGTGATGTTGTAACATGAATGTTCATAATGTTCTGACTTTCAGGTTTCAATATGGCCATACTATAGGAACTGTAGATCAATATAGACAGGCTTTCTCAATGCTAATATCCACATTGTAAAACATGCTATTTCTGGAGATATCATTGTTTTTCAGGCAATTATTTGAAAGACTTATTTTTATTTGGGTTTTCTGATGTCTTGCTGTATAGAGTGGGAGTTCTACTTTAATTTATTATTATTATTATTTTATTAAAATCAATTTTATGTCCAAAGTTAAAAAACGAACTCCAAAAGAAAACAAGAACAAAAATACTAAACAGAGCAAGAAAAAAAATTGCACAAAAGAAGGAAAAAAACATATGCATAGATTTCCCCTTCCCAGTTGTATAGTGATATATTTCAGCAATAGCAGTTTCCTCTCTCGTGAAACAAATCCACAATTTAGATTATATTGGTGTTTTTAAATGCATTTTAAGAGATTGTTTTGGTATTATTATAGTCATTTGATGGGGGTGGTATATAAATCCCCCTTTTTATATACTCTGAGTCTGTCTGTGTGCATGCACACGTTAGGCACCAGCTTAGGAATGCTACAATTTTTGCTCTTGAAATAATATACCTTTTATATTCGGAAGATTCTAAAAGCATTATATACAAATGCTGTAATTTTATAAAATTTGAGGTGCAAAAAAAAATCAATGTGAGAATGAGGCTTTAAAACATCATGGAACAGGATGTTTATGGAAACTGCAAAGACCCATACATCATTCAGCTTATTCATATAGACCCTTGTTGTAAGTAAGCATCAAGGAAAAACAGTGATATTTGAGGGACTAAGAAAAAAGTCCCTGACTTTTCAATCTGCAAGTTGATTATTTGTTCAGATGATCCCATTGGATTTTGTTTGTAAAGAGATCTGTGAATATTCAAACTGAAACAAAGAAGGAAGTATTAGATACCCTAAAAAATTGATTGCAAACTGATATGCCTGTTCTCCCAAAAGATTTTGGAAGTTAATTGGTGTGGGTGCATAGAAATAAAAGACAAATGTAGTAGGTAGCTTTGCTAGATTGTTAGTTTTGTGCCAGCATACCAGTGGTGTGCATTAGTCATGCATCCATTTTTATTTCCGAACGTGCTTTATGTTGCTTGAAAGACATTAAATGAGGAGACAGAATAAATCTGAATTAGTGCAGCTTTTCATGCATTATGCTAAATGTGAGAGACAAAAGTGATTTCAAGATAAAAGAGTTTTGCTGCTGAAGAGCCACAACTGAAGACTGATAAAATTTATCAGAAATAGTTCGGCTGGTCCATTCAGTGCACTGTGTAATTTCTTGCAGTAAATTGCTGCTTTTGACGCTGTGCTTTCTTTGAGAATTGTCAGCCATTTTGAATCTGTGAAACTGCTTTGCCATAATGGAAGAGCATAATGATTGAGGCAGTAGAACAGTGAAAGAAGGAAGCTATCCCCTCACTTTAACAAGGAGAATGAAATTGAATACTGAAAAATACAAATAATAAACAATTGCATTTATTCAAGTGTTTCATGTTATCTTGTTCACCATTTAGGTACGAAAGGCACTCGCCCAAACTGACTTCCAGCAGTCATCATGCATCTTCAAAACAACAGGAATAAAATGTATGCATGCCTATCTTGATCAGGAGGCCCTTCTGTTTTTATAAATTTAATAGTGTCTGATATTTCTATAATAACAATGGAGTCAGATCAGCTGTTTGATTTTAAGAATCTGTAAGTACTTGATTTGTCAAGTCAGAGAAAAACATCTGGAGAACAAACCGATCAGTTATCACAAAAAATCCCATAGTTATCCATTGCTCCTATCAATCCAAAAATATAATGTTCTTAATCTGTTGTGCTACATGGGAAGAAGAAAGACATGCAAACATTGACCTTCTACAAATGGAGCTTGCAGTGTGTGTGTACTTACTTACTTCCTTACTTACTTACTTGATTTACATGACCACACAACTCAGTGTGACTCTCTGGGCAGTGTACAATAAATGAACAAAAATAACAATTCAATGTTAAAAAACTCAACCTAATCTATAGTAATATTTGTCAAAAACGATTCATTTATCATTCATTTCCCACTCACGTCTGACTCATCGCTATATCTCAGAAACTATTAAAGCTACACTGATGAAACTTTCTACATATCTTGGCTTCCCATCTAGGACCAAACTACAACAAAAAATACTGAAATAAAATAATTTTGAAAGAAGTTATTTACCTTTTTTGGTCAAAGCTGCTGCGCATGTGCAGAGTCAAGCAGATCGGTGTTTCTGTGCCTCTGAAGCCACTGCGCACGTGCTGGCCTCTTCTCCCTGCTGGCGCCATGGCTGAGAGAGTCCAAAGCCACCAGGAGACGTCTCAGCTGGGTGGGGGAGACCGCCGCCCAAGGCCTCTTCTTCTCCATGCCAGTGGCATGGGCAAGAGAGCCCAAAGCGAAAGCCCAAAGCCGGCAGAATAACAGTCAGCTGGGTGGGGGAGGCTGCCCAGCGTTACAAGCTGCCCGATGCCACATGCGCTGGCCTCTTCTTCATGCCGGTGTCATGGCTGAGAGTGGCCAAAGCCGCTGGGAGAAATCTCAGCTGGGTGGGGGAGGCCGCCGTCCAAGGCCTCTTCTCCATGCCAGCGGCATGAGCGAGAGAGCCCGAAGCCGGCAGAATAAGAGTCAGCTGGTTGGGGGAGGCCGCCCGGCATTACAAGCCGCTTGACGCCTCTTATGGAGGGGGGGGGAGAGAAAGAAACAAAGAGGAAGGAAAAGAAAGAAAAAGAAAGATAGAAAGAAACAAAGAAAATCCTGTAGCGTAGCACGGGTACAAAAAGCTAATATATAACATATAAAAGGGTGACCAAATGAGATAATTAGCTAACCAAAACAAGTATCCACCAAACTGGACCCAAACAAGAGATGAAAAAGCCAGACTTTAATAGCTTTTCTAATGGAAAGTAAAGTTGAGGGTAGCGTGTGGGGGGAGAGGCGATAGTTCCAGAAAAATCGAGGAAGCCACCCTTCTTAGGTTCTATAAGAGAGCAATATTTGAAAGAGGAACCTGAAACATACCCTTCCTGTTGGAGTAGGTGAGGCACGCAGATATTCTTGAGAGAAGGCAGTCCTGCAAATAACCCCGTCCTATGTCAGCTGTTAGATTAGCTGCTATTTTTAAGAAAGGTTGACTTCTTGGGAGCTATTTTAATTAATTACATTCTTTATTCATTAAGAGCTCCAAAAAAAGCCTGCCTAAGAGTTATGGGCATGGGGTAGGGGATGCACAATACAGTGTATAAACTCCCACCTCACTTTGTAACTCTGCATCTCCATTAGCTGTTGTGTAATCTAACAGATATGACTGCCTTGTTCTGCTGTTCATTGCTCAATTAACATTTGGGAATCTTTTGTTTACCACATTTAATTCAATAAATATGTCATGCCACAACACAGATTATTGGGGGCAATATGCTGACTCTAAACCACTTAGAGAGGGCTATAAAGCACTGTGAAGCAATATATAAGTCTAACTGCTATTAAGCCACATTATAATGGGAAGTTTATGTGTATTTCTGGTGATCCCATTTCCTTGTGCCATTTTTCTCCCACAAACAGTTCTTGTCAAAGCATTATATTTTAGAACTATGTTATAATTTAAATGTTGTCAGCAGCCCAGTGTAACCTACTGTATGTGTAAATTGATACCTATATAAATATAAAAAATGATATTAAGTATCTTTACAATTTGATGTTTGATAGACTATATTATCTCAATTTAACTTCCCGTGTATGTGGTACTCCTTGGTTTCTGTGATAGAGATGATGTTTCCAGATTGTGCTTCAAAAGTGAAGAGAAAAATACACAGATGTTTGCATTCCTGTTTTTTTCTTTCACAATGACTCTGACATCTCATGTCAGCTATAACAATTAACATACTTACTAGAATTTTAAAAATCCCATTTGTCAACTCCTGTAAATATCAATTTTAATAAATTCTAAAATATGCCCACTGACTATTGACATTGAAGCTAAATTTTTCATAAGTTCATATTTTTCTGTATAGCTATAGAAGCTACGGTCAGACCAGAGTAACAAAGTGATATCTTGATGACTTCAAATCTTTTAAAATCTGTTGTTTGCTTTTTGTTGCCAATCACTAATGATATCA
Source organism: Pareas carinatus (assembly GCA_032468095.1). Classification (NCBI taxonomy): domain Eukaryota; kingdom Metazoa; phylum Chordata; class Lepidosauria; order Squamata; family Pareidae; genus Pareas; species Pareas carinatus. The sequence continues at coordinate 24,688 of JANHFO010006417.1, read as the reverse complement.
TTTAGAATTGTATTTCCAAATAGTGATTTGTTTGAAATTCTTGGGTATGTCTCTTCATAGATGGTCCTGGTTCTGATGTAAAATATCAAATTCTGCTCTCAGCTCCATAATTTCCAGTTTCTGTTTTTCAGCCTATATGTCTGCTTGGAAATGTTATGTAGTTCTAGGTTTTGGTCTGGTGGAATATTCTCTTGAAGTTGTTCATTGTGATATTTAAAATTAGTCTCACTTCAAGCTGCTTCCACTATGGAATGCTCTCTGGAAATTGTTTCCTCCTCAAGGCAATCAAATTTCTAACTTGTTTTTTTTCCATCCTTTCTTCTTTTGGCATATTTTGTGGCTGGAATCTTAAGACTTGAAGAGTTTGCAATAGAAGGTTTTCAATGTTCTTGGTTTAAATACATAACCCATGGTCTCTCCCTGTGATACTAATAGGGATTTTGTACCAATAATATGTTGCATGGAAATTTCTATTTATTTACTGAACATGAAGGTTTTTTTTTTATTTGCTGCTTAATGAAACTTGACATTTCACTAATGGAAATCAGGATTATAAATACTAAGCTAATCACAGAGATAGTAGTCGTACACAAACAAGTTAATAGTCAAGTTAATAGTCTTTTTTAGATAATTGTCAAAAATTGTTTCAGTGGCTCCAGACAATAGCATGTTTTAATCTAGGATAGTACTTTTGTTTTTCTAAAAACTTGTGAAACTGAAATTAATATATTTCTTATCCAAAACAGTTTGATTTTCAAATCTTTTTTGCATTATATTGAAACTGAAATCCAAATAATGAACAAATTTTACCCTTACTTTTGACCTTGACGTGTTTGCAGGAATGGCACTGTCTAGAAGATCAACCAAGAGATGCTTCTGCACTAATCTTAGACTTTCTGAACTGTGAGCTTCTGGATTGTAATTAGCTTTATAGGTAGGTCATTATATACCTTATATACATGTGGAGCAATACTAATTGATAACTATTCACCCAATGTATGCAATATTATAAAAGTCAAAATGCATAAATACAATAATTTATGACACTAACATCCTCTTTTAAAATATTGTTCCAGTTAAGTATTTGCTGTATTTTTATTTTCTTTTGTGAGCTGCCTTGAATGCCCTATTGCTAATAATAATGGATATAAATAAAAAAATAGTTAACTAGTTCCATTTCTTTTCCTTCTCTTTCATCGTTAATTGTACACCTTGTAATCTTGACTGAAATTATGTAAGTCAGTCCAAATAACTTGTGATTCAGTGGATATGTGGATAAAACTATTAGAGGTTGGGTGACCCTGGAAAATTCAGCTAGCTGTGTAGCCACATCTTGAATGCAGATGGTGTAGTGTAAACTGTTATAGGCTTGCTCTGCATTCACATTTGGAATTGTCTTACTTAAAAGTAATTTTAGATTCCATTTACAGACTTTCTGGGCACTTATCCCAGAGTTCCCCGCAGAGATTCTGAAAACAGTGCACTGTGGGTGGAACTTTTCAAACAGGCTGCATTCCCATTTGGATTAAAGCAGCTGAGACAGAAACAGTTCTGAATTAAATAAGTCCTTGGCCCTGCTGAAATATGATTTACTCAGAACAACATGATGCAAGAATGTAAATAATTTGGAATTGTTATATGGACAAACAACACTGAATCTCTAAGGAGAAAAAGCAACATATAGTGTTAGAATCGGGAGAGGAAAATTTCCCCCAAAGTATGAAAAGTGTCTGTTTGTCTGGGTGTTAATCCTTGAATTTAATTATGAAAAGAATAATTGTAGAATTAAGATACACCCCTCAGTCCAAGCAGAGGCTTCCTTGATTTGGTGTTGGGAAATTATTTGCAGCTTTCCAGAAATTCTATGAAAGTGGAATGAATGGAGTGAATTCTTTCAATGAGAGGGTAAAATTATGAAAACAAATAAGAGCAGAAAAGATATTTTTACAAGTAGGAATAGGGGATGCAAAAGAGATTTCTTTACTGAAATGTTTTGTGAAGCTGCACAGACCATGTTAGGGAAGCAGAGTGGACTGATTTGTCCTTGAGCCACATGGCTGCATCCCGGAAACGGGCACCGTTTTGGCATGATCACAATGAATTGTGGTGACTTTGAAAATGGCAGCTACTTCTGGGATGCAAATATGTAGTCCAGGTGGGGAGGAAGGTGTGGGGCCCAGCAGGGTAGGAAGCAGGCCCAAAGGCTGCGGGGACCTGGTAGAATGGGATGGGGAGGTGAGCCGGGAGGAATGTGCTGCAGCATTCCTGCAGTTGGTTGTAAGGGCAAATGACCGTGGGGGTGCAGCAGCTTTAACTCTGAAATGGGATCATAATAAACATTTCGGGTGGGTGGGGTGTCTGTCCTAGCTTCAAACAATCACTAGGCACCCAATCATAAGTCAAGGACTATCTGTGTACAACCAATGCAAGAAAAGTACTTAGCTGTATCTTACTACAAGTGTAAATAGGATTAGTTTTAAAATTACTAACATTTCAATTTATCTATCTATATATACAAATTCATATTTCCTTTTTATTAACCTTACCTGTCACTATTGCCTTCATAATAATAGGACTCCAGAAAGAACAATCTGCATGCATTCATGGGATTAGCTGTTAGATTAATAACTTAAAAAATAAAAATAAAAGGTGGTCTTACCTTTGCCCTTATTGTCTGCTGTCCCTAGCTTATTTTGTGTTTCAAAATAAACCATAATATAGACTTGGTGTGTTGTATGAATCCCAGCACAACTGTCTGATTTGTACACCATGGTTTATGATTTGCTGCAGTATGTGAACCCTCCCACATAATGACTTATTTAAGAAATCGTGGTTTAGTATGATTTTGTTTAATAATAATAATAATAATAATAATAATAATAATAATAATAATCCCCCCCATAGGGGCTTATGGTGGGGGGGCTTGCGTGCTTTGAAAACGCAGTGGTCTATAGTCTGAACTAAAATAGACCACTGTCGAGAAGCCAGACTAACAGTGCCTCCCGAGCAAAAATGGTTCGAAGGACAATTGAG
>JANHFO010006416.1:22466-40762 GCA_032468095.1 Pareas carinatus | reverse complement strand
TCTATCTATCTATCTATCTATCTATCTATCTATCTATCTATCTATCTATCTATCTATCTATCTATCTATCTATTTCTTGCTTGAATTTCAGAGGAGCACCCATGTTGGGTTTAAGCCAACAAATCCATCTCCATTAGCAAGCTTTGCAATTTCAAATCAAGGATGCCTTTGGCTTCTGCGTCAGCTGTATTTTATCACTCCAAAGCACCAAGTTGGACCGCATCTATAAATTCTGTATTAGTGAAATGTGCAAAGAAGCAACAGCCTTATCTTAATTAAGCAAAATATAAGTTTCCTGCCAAAATGAAACCAAGAGCTAGTCAAGCCTGAAACAGAGTAGTTTCCTTTGCTTACATTTTCCCCCCTAAGACTGAAAAACTGGAAAGCTTGTGATTGAGAGGGCAGTCACCAGGGGGGGGGCATGCAAGGTCAGATTCAGACTCAGACTCAGACACCTAAGGAATTTGGTTCTGGTGTATATGCTCTATACCAGTGATGGTGAATATTTTAGACACTGAGTGCCCAGATGAGTTGCGGCTAATGAGCCACGGCTCGTGATGTCATCGCCTGGCACCACTACTCCTTTCTGAGCATGTGCATGGCCCCGTGATGTTATCCCCTGGTGCCACTACTCTTTTTCTGAGCATGTGCATGACCCCGTGACATCATCACCTGGTGTCACTACTCCTTTCTGATCATGCTCAGCTTTGGGGTGATGCTGGGGCAACTTGGCTTGTGTACCAAGAGAGAGGGCTCTCCGTGCCTGCTGTGGCATGCGTGCCCTAGGTTCGCAATCACTACTCTATACCTACATGCATACAATAGACAAACTATGATTACAATCAAAGATACATTCATAATCTTGCAATGTCATGAGATGAAGTGGAAAACAATTCAAAGAGGTGATTTACTAAACCAAGGGTTCTTAATTCCTTTAACAACCTGTATGTAAGTATCAAGCATGTGCACCAGAGACAAATTCCTTGTGTGTCCAGCACAAGTTCCATAATTCAAGCACAAGTTCCATAATACCCCTCCCTGGGAAAGCATTATGGAATTTATTCTTTTAATCCCAAACACTCAGAAAGCACAAGATTACAAAATGCTATTTAAAGTTACTAATCCAGTACTATGATCCTGCAGACAACCATAAAAACTCATTGACATAGGCAATTGCATTTGCTCTGGTCAAAATGAGGTGACTAGGTCAGTATTTGTTTTCTGAAATAAAATTAGATATCATATCTCTTTTTTGCTGGTTAAATAAATTACCATGTCCTCAACATACAGAGTTGATATTTTCGGATTTGTGCTTTGCTTTTCCATATCTAATAGGTCCGTATTATTATAATTTTTTCTGCCTGTAAGTATTTGTTGTGAGGAGATTGCTTCATAAAAATCTTTTCTCTCTCCCATTCTCACCTCCTAATTTATTTAGCAATGCTGGATGGTTCCATTTTAAGCAGGTGTCTGCCGAACCTCTTCCGTCATCCTTGGAACAGATGACAGCTTTATTTTAGTGGCAGAAAATCCAGCTAGTTCCCTATCCTCTCTTCCTTGACTTCAGAATTTGAAAATTGGCAACAGCTGGCAGCTCCCTTCAGTGGATTAGTTCCAGTGGATGCTTCTAACCTTTAGGTAAATGCAAGGTCTTAGTAATATGTCTGTATTCTCTGCTTAAAGCAATCATCAGTCTTGCTGCTTCAGACTAAACACATTCAGCTGCACAATATACAATGACATACAAATAAGAACAATTGCTTCTAATGAAACAGTCACATAAACAGGAACTATCATCAAGGATTGTCCCTTACTCCAAGTCCTGCTGGCTTTTCTCAAGCGGTCTGTAAGCCCAATTGAGTTGTAAAAATTGACTGCTGAGTAGTTGATTTATGCAAGGTACTTGTTTCCCATGCTTCGCTATTGGTTTCCCTTTACTACAACACTAGTGGAAATCCTCTTAGCATATTAATTAACTCGTTCTGAAGTGGTCAGTGCAGAGACTTGAGATGTGGTTTTGCTGCAGAGGGACAGCACTAAGAACTAAAGCTTCATCAGGCCCAGGAGCAATTTTCAAATGCATTTGATATCAATGCAATGCAGCTTCATCTGAGCTTGGATTAAAGTTGTGTGTGTCTGTGTGAATGTGCAGGTGTGATTCTTGGTTGAGAAAACAGCTGAGAAATTAAGAAGTCTGCCAGTTTTCCACTTAATCCAATGTACTGGGTCACAATGTGATCAATGAGATGCATTTTAGGAAGGGGAAAAAAGCATTTGATGGGTGGTTGATAAGTCCTCTTTGACTGCAATCCAAGAAAAGATAGAGTGAAGTAAAAAAAGAAAGGCAAAATCAAGTCCAACATAATGCTTTCTTGAGCAATGTTCAAATATAATAATAAAAGGTCTAAAAATTGGCTCTGGCTTTACAGCTGCAAATTGGTACTTTATTCACTTGGGGGTGAATCCCAAGATGACATTTTGTTCCAGAGAAAGTTTGTTAGCCGTCAGAGAATATGTCAGTTGAAAAAATGGAACTGTTATCAAAAATTAAAATAAGACATTCTAACTGATTTTCACTCAGCCTTAAGAGTTGGTTCTACCATTAGGCCAAGGAAGGAGATTTCCTTAGCAGGTTACCCAGTGGTATCAGTAGCAGCTTGCCAGTTGTCATTCACGTAATGTAGTCAATGGGCCGGTCTCATGAATAAGGGCACACAAATCAGGTGAAATCCAGTTCAGATATAGCCTGAATTAGGTCTCTGAGTTTGGGATGTGCAGCTGGGGAAGGAGATAGAGGAGGAGAAATCTCAGCAATCACATAGTGGCTTCCCAGGGAGGAGACATTCTGGAAAGAGATCCAAAATAAGAGAACTATAGAGTTCTAAACTGTATAGGGGAAGGAGGAAAAGGTTCAGAGTAGCCATAACTGAGAATCTCCCAGGTTATTTTCTTGTAGATGTTTCATTATTCCAGATTTCCCAACCATGACTCTGTAATTCTAGGAGCTGAATTCCACCTGCCTTAAAGTTGTCAAGGGTGGGAAACTTTACATTACTCAAACATCCTTGGCAGTTTCCAAAATTGTCTTCATCGCAAATAGAGAATTAGAATCAGAATTTATTTTGCCAAGTGCGTCAGGACACACAAGAAATTTGTCTCCAGTGTACATGCTCAATACCTATATACATAAAATAAATAAACTGTGATTACAATCAAAGATACATTCATAATCATTTGTACATATAAGCATAAGATACATTCATAAACATAAAGTACATTCATCTTTTCATGTATGTATAAACTGCAATCAACAAACTGCGATCTTAATCTGAATAGATCTGAATAGATTCATCATGTCATCTTGTTATAAAGTGCAATCATCATGTCACAAAATACATTTCATCTCCTCATTAACAGTGTCATGTAAGTCAGCTGTTTAGCAGATTGATGACATGGGGGAAGAAACTATCCTTGCGTCTAGTTGTTTTGGTTTCCAATGTCCTGTATCGGCTACCGGAGGGTAGCCATTGAAACAGACTACGTCCAGGATGTGAGGGTCCATAATTATTTTCATCACTCTCTTTTTGGCTCATTCGGTGTATAGGTCTTCAATGAAGGGGAGTTTTGTAGCAATTATTTTTTCTACAGTTTTAATTATTCCTTGAATTCTGTGTTTATCTTGTTTGGTTGTAGTGCCAAACCAGACAGTTATTGAGGGGCCGATTATAGATTCATTGATTCCTTTGTAGAACTGTGTCAGCAGTTCCTTGGGCAGTCTGAGCTTACTGGGTTGCCTCAGAAAGAACATTCTTTGCTGAGCTTTTCGAGTTGCCTAACTAAATCTATGAAATTTTTGTTTTTTTGACAATGGCTTTTTTCAGGCCATCTAATTCTCAGGAACAGAAATATTCCATCTTTCACTGTTAATGTTTTGGATAAAATTGCATTTAGTTCTCTCCCCCAAATACTAATCTTGACTATGTTGAAACAAGGACACAGAGACTCAAGACTTCAGTCTTTCATTATGAAGTTATATGGAAGGGGTGCGTAAAAATTGTCCAATGTATATTGGAAAGAGTAATGATATAAAAAAATAAACTCAATTACTACAAGTAGGGCATAATTTTTCCAATACTTTCTCAAGGGTTGGAACCCAACCTGAAGCAATGGGAGTAATGCAGTCTTCCTTTCCATCCTTTCACTTTCTTGTCAAGATCTCCACTGTGTATTTACCATAATGATCTGAACTAGCCTCAACCTGAAGTAGTATGCATCTATGTTGTGTATGTGTGTGTGTAAGGGAGGAGGAACAACAGATGCTGTAACATATTAGAACATAATTGAAGATAACACTAGAAAATAAATCTTTAGAGTTGGTAGGAGGAAAGAATAAAACAAAACTTCTCCCCCACTCCCAGAAATTTCACCTTATCTCTGATGCCTTATGCTTTCTATCCAATGGCCCTTACAAAGAATTGCAATTTATCAAGCTCAATGTTCTCCTGATGATCAAAGTTTTGATTAGTCATCTTAATTATTGCTAAGATTAGTGAGGGACAGATGGTAGTGCCATCTTCTTTGATGCCACCATAGTTAGAACATGATGAATTGCTATTTCTGGATATATTTTTTCTCCTACAATTCATATATGTGTGTTCAGTGATGTGGAGAAGGAAAAAACCACAGGAGTCTTCATTTTAATTTGACAGACTCACCAGGTCATCCCTAGTGCCCTTTAAAATGTAGTTATAATAAGAGAATGGGGGAGGGGGAGAGAACACTCCATGAAAAGTAAATCACACAGTAGACCCTATCATTTCTTTCCTTCCAGGTCCTTCAGATAACACTATTTGGAGGTAGGCACAGAGAATGGCCTTTGTAAGTGCTGCTGTGACTAATTGGAAGAAAGGTTATGCTTTTCTCTCATGCTCATTACCAACAGTTCTTTTGTCTCACAAAGGGGTGGAAGAATAGTATTAGTTACATGGAGCTGGTAAATTCCACCCCAATTTAGCAAATAAAGCATGCATCTTTTACCTCTGAATGCATTCCTGCATTCACAGGGCTTTCCAAAATATGCTTAAACCAACAATGTGGTATGCATTTGATATTTTTTGCAGTTGCTTCAAGTACTTCTGATCACTGTAAACAACCAAAAGAAAGTAAGCAAACACTATCTAGCTCATGTATGTCAAACACAAGGCCCATGGACCAGATCCAGCCCACAACCTGCTTAGATGTAGCCTGCGAGGCTGTCCTGGAGGTGATTGAAGTGCTCCTTGAGGCAGTGGTGGCACAGGTAGGGCTGGTGACCATGGGGAGGTGGTCACAGGAGGTCTGTGGGGAGCCTTGGAGGCATCAGAAATGGACATGGGGTGTCATAGAAGGCCCAGGGGGCCCTGGGGATGGCTGTGATGGGCATGGAGGAGTCATGAGAGGCCTGGGCAGCCCTTGGGGCTTCTGTGACAGCTGCAGGGGGTTGTGAATGACCTATGGGGCCCCTGGGGATGACAGCAATGGCCTTGGGGGAGCACAGGAGGCTGCAGTGGGATCAGGGATGCCATGGGGGAGGTGGGGAGGGTGACCCATGATGGCCGTGAAAACATTGAGCATGATACCCCTGATCTAGTTCAATAAATGGACATTTTGACCCATTACTGTGGAGATTGTGAGGGTCTTCATTCTGGATCTTCTAAATGAAGAAGCAGCTACAGCTGCTTAAAAGCTCAGTGTAATTGTTGTTGTTTTTGTTTTACCAAGAAGTTTTGATCATTGGGTAGCAAAGCAATAAGTTACTAAGGGCAACAAGATATAATCCCAACTTCTGCCCTTATATTCTTTATCTGAGACTTTGAAAAGTCTTTGAAACAAGTGATTCTAACAGAAATATCTATTGGGATGGTGCATAGAGGTTTCATGGGTCCTGATCATATAGAAACAAGGATACAGAGAGACCTTAATATTATGAAGTGGTTTGTAAAAATTGCCCAATCTATATTGGGAAGAGTAATGATATAAAAGATACACTCAATTACTACAAATAGGGAATAATTTCTCCAATACTTTCTTAGTATCAAGTGTGCTAGCTTCCAATATTAATGGATACCTTTGCCAATAGTTGCATTAAACAGCTATAATTAGGACAATTTGACATGGCTGGGAATGCTTCAGAACTTTCCTATCTGTATCCCTAGTTACTTATTTACCTTCCACCAGGTTTCACATGCCATTTTGTCAGGTTCCCATCCAACCATTGACAGTTTAATCTGTATCTCTTTTTCTTAGAATTGAAGGAAACGAGGAACTCTTTGAGTATCATCACAACAACCATCTGAAATAGCTATGTACATTTCATTTGTACGTTTTGCCAGCTCATGTAATTAGGATGAAACCAAAAGTTGTTGGACACTCAGTGTGAGATGCAACTGTTCTCAGGTATACATCAATATTAAATTGATTGACTGTCCATCTGAGCCCAAGGTAACTGGACAATTCACAATATCCTTTACTTCTTAAACTTTTCTGCCAGAAGTCATGGATTCAGAAGACGTTAATAACAGAAGACATTAATAATTAAGGCAATTAATAATTGTCATGAATTTAGTTGTACATATCCGGTCAGTAAATACTTATGTTGCTTTCCATAAATTGCAGTTCACTCACCAACATTGCAGGGAATTAAGTATCTTGTTCTTTAAATTACTTTCATGCTGGGGTCCCCAACCCACGGTCCATGGACTGGCGCTGGGCCGCAGCATGCGGGCATCCAGGCCATGCAAACAAGCCAAGCCCCAATTGTGGGAAGCAAGCAGCAGACAAAACCACACACCCTCCAGTCCATGGGAAAATCTTTCTCCAGGGAACTAATCCCTGGTGCCCAAAATGTTGGGGGGGCACTGTTTTAATGCATGACATTCCTTAGGTATAATCTTTTGGTAATGCAAATGTAACTCATGAAATACCAAAATTGGTATGCCAGGAATGAAAGAGACATTTAGCCTTTTCAGTCTTCTTAATAAGTTTAATTGAGTCTATTAACATAAGTTAATTAGACTAATTAAGCTGGTAAGTGTCTTCTATTTAGTCTTTGCCAAAACAGGACAGTTAGGGTCTATGGCAAATCTGTTGAGATTAATGGTAGTTTTATTCTGTTGTTCCTTTTGCTCATATCCTGGAAAGGTAATCTGTCTGCAATCAGTTCTGCTCTAAATTGATCTGTCTTTTCTCTCCTCCTAAAAGATGGATTGACTGGATCATAAATATTGCATGCTAGCGCAGACTGTTTGGTGTTGATCTCAATAAGTAGAAATAAATTGTAACATTTAATTCTTTTTTCATCCAAAAAGAATTAAAGCTAACATGTATGTCTTGCCCTGCAGCTTTATAAGGTCTGACAGGCGCAGTGAGAAATAATTGCACTTCTCCAGTCCATTGTTTCCAAGATTTGTAAGGGAAAAAAGTCACACGACCATAAAGGCAAGACCAAAAGATTGTAAAATATGCCCACTTTCTAGTGCTTAGCAGAGATACAAAATAAAGGAGAGGAGAGGAATCTCTGATAGTGTTATTCTCTGTGTATCTAAAAGAGTTCTTCAGAAGAGGTCTCAAAATCTATTCTCTAAAATATAATGTAGCTTAGATGAGAAAAACACACAATCCCTCTCATTGAATCCTTCTGGAAGAGAGTGTGTGGCCACAAATGAAAGAGAAACTGTTGATGAAGCAGTATTTTAGGGTTGCCCTCCTTGGGATAAGCTAGAGAAAGAAGTCAAAATAAAATTTTTGCCCAACTGATTTACCTATAGCTGGTTTCTTGTAGAAGAAACCAGTAGGCAGAAATTTACTTCTTTATGGGAAAGACATAATAGAGAATAACAGAGGGGCCTCCTACTGCAACCTGCTACTCAAGCAGGAGACCCTATATACTATTTCGGACAATTGGCTGTCCAATCTCTTCTTAAAAATCTCCAGTGATGGAGCACCCAAACGTCTGAATGCAAGCTGTTCCACTGATGAATTGTTTGAACTTTCTGTCTGTCAAAATATCTCCTTATTTTTAAGTTGGATCTCTCTTTGATTAGTTTATATCCATTGCTTCTTGTCGTACAAGATATTATATGATATATGATATGATGTATGATATGATTTGATAGGATATGATAGGATAGGATGAGATGAGATATGATTATAATATATATAGACATAACAACTTTGAAACTTTTCTATATTTTCCTTATTCCGTATCTCCTTATCTCCATATTTCCTTTTCCTTTTTTACACTTTCCTTATTTCTTATTATTTATGTTGTCTGTGTGTTGAAGGGGAGGAGGAAAAACAGATGCTGTAACTTATTAGAACATAATTGAAGATAACACTAGAAAATAAATCTTTAGAGTTGGTAGGAGGAAAGAATAAAACAAGGCTCACAAAAAAATTAAGATAGTTACTGTTGTATACTCAGCTCTTTGGCGTTGAAGAGACGGGTTGTAGGTTTATTGTAGAAAAGCACAGGAATAGCCACAGAAAGACTAATGAGTAGAAGTAAGGTAGAGTAAGAGGGCTCAAGTAAGTAAGGTTAAGGGAGAAGAAAGGATAAGAAAGGGAAAAAAGGTGAAAAGAAAAAGAGAAGAGAGAAAGGAGAGAAAAAGGAAGATAAGAGGAAGTTGAGAAGGTTTAAGGGAGAAAGCAAGAGTGATGAAGAAAGATAGAAGGAACGATTGAATGGAAGAAAGGGTAAGAAAGGGGAGATAGATGAGAAAATGAAAAGGAGGGAAGAAGAGAAATACGAAAGAAGGAAGAAGTAAAGAAGATGAGAGGAGTTAATCGTGGAGTAAAGAAGAAAGATAGCTGGAATAAGATCGAGGACTAACCTAAAGACAATTAAAAACAGGAGAAGCACAGAAAGTATAAGGAAAGACCAACCAGAGAAAGGAGGATAAAAGGTTCAAATGAGTAAGGTCAGGAACAAAGGCAGTAAGAAATATGAGAAAACAAAGGAGTGAAAAATAAAGTAGAGAGAGGGGACAGTCTAAACAAGCTTTATGACAGTAAGAAATTTATCATGTAAAGTGATGCTTTATATTCACTGTAAATATTTTTTTGCAAATAATTTCCTTTTTCTCTCTCTTTCTTTTTGTTTCCTTCCCCTTTGTTATATTGCAATTAACTGAGGTCTCGTAAGCCTACAGAAACATCCCTAAAATGTTTAAAAAAAACAAAAACACCCTGATTTGGGAGCCTACAGAGAACAGTGATCATTGATGTAATTTGAAACCCCAGTGAACCAAAGAACATATACTGTATTCAAGAAAGGAATGTGCAATATGTACTGTAAGAGCAATTTGGTATTACACATGATCCACTTTCTTTCTTTTTTACCAATGTAAGAACTGATTTTATTATGCTAAAATTCAGTAAAAAGATTAATTAAAAAAGTAATAAAAAAGAAAAGCACAGGCACATCATACAGCAAACAGGAACACGTGCAAAGCTCAGCAAACACTGCTGCACAAGGAGATTATATACAGAGTGGCCTCTAGGAGGCAGCCAATAGACAATTGAGGATCTTCCCTGCAGGAGTGACCCCTGGAGACAGCTAGTCTGGGCCTGCAGGCTTTGACTACTTTAGGGCAATGACTAAGCAAACTACATTGAGCTCAATACATTACAGCTACAATTATACATTTGAAATGCTAAAGAACTTTGTTTAATCTCCATTTTAAAGTTAACTGACAAATTTACAGTTCCCAAAGTAATTAGAAGATAGTTATCCTTTGAGCGAGCCATGCACTTCCCTGACTGTTGTGATGCAGCTGCCAGCTAAAAAGGAAATGCATTGCAAATTGTGTATATTTGGGAAGACAGCCTAAAGAAAGTCTATCTTATTGGTGGGGGAGAGATCCATACGGGTATACATATATTAGAGGAAGATGTGCATAAAAGACCACATTAGGAAAAGCTGTTACGATAATAAATATGAATTTTCTTTTTTTTTCTTTAAAAAACCCTGCAGGATAATATATGATAATTTTATTCACCAAAATGCACACAAAATGGCTAATGACGGGACACAACTCATTTACCCAACTTTACTGGCTCCATGAAAGCGAGGGATATTAATTGCTCAAGAAAAGCCTTACCTGGCATGGCGCTTTTAGGGCAATTGGGCAGGGGGAGAGACATGGCGAGCCATGTGCGATGTCCTACTTGGTCAGATGTCCGAATGCAGGGCTTTTCAACCCATGGTATGTGTACACCAGAACCTAGTGGGTGGAATGTGATGAAGCTGCTGGAAGCGCCAATCAACTGGAGCCAAAAGTGCATCAATTCTGAGCCCCAGAGCGTTGGCAGCCCCAGCAGACTTCACTTTAGGCGTGTGTCTCGCTGCCGCTGCCATCCCCACCAGCAGCAAGTTCATTGGCGTGAGAGAAAAGAGAAAAGGAGAAGGAGAGAGGAAGAGAGGAGAGCATATAAAAGGAGGCAGTTTGGGCAGGAGAGGGAGAGAGAAAAAAGGCAACTGAGAGAAGCGCTCATCAGCTGAAGCCAAAAGCATGCCAATTCTGAGTAGTCTCCCCTTTTGGGGAGGGGGCGAGTTGGTTCTGATGGTATTTGAATATCGTCATGCCCTAAAGGGCTACAATCTGTTAAAAGGTTGAAAAGCGCTGTCCTAACGTACTAATTTCTACCAATAGAAGATAATATTTGTAGCTCGGAGTTGAAATGAAGGCTCCTTGGTGCTCTTGGAGGGTAGTTGTTTTCTTGCAAACGTTTCATTACCCAAGCTAGATAACGAAGCATCCGCAAGAAAACAACCAAGCTCACGGAGCACCAAGGACCCCTTAATTCATTTGTGTCAAATATTCTGTTGCGAATATAAAATCGCAGCATTTGTGCGATGGCCTCATTGTGCATCTGTTGACATTAGAGTTTGCTGCTGGTGCCGCTGTATCCATCTCTGTCAGGCTCCCAGACGCAAGCATAGCAGAAATGAACCAAACGTTTGACATGGCAGGGCTGCATAAGAATGTTGCTTTGCATACTAAAATAAAGACATATTAAGCAGCTGATTGTCCCCTGTCAGCATTAGAGTGCAATCGCCTCTTATAAGCACTGCAGGTTAAATTTGATGCTGTGTGGTTAGGTGAAAGTCGGCTATTGTTTCTGTAATTGGCATTCTTCCTTTGGGAAATCCTAACTCGATAGTAGAAGTGCAATAAGGAAATAAATATAATTAAGAGATATACGATTATCAGCTTCCCCCACGAGTTTGGATTTGGGAGAAGTTGTTTGGAAAAAAACAATACATAAGGCATTGAGTCTTGCCATATTAAGAAATGACCTAAAGTGATGTGGAGATGTGGAGGAGGAGATCAGTGGGGAAGAAAAATAATAATTTTAAACTTTTGTCGTTGCTACTCTGAGTTTCGAATAATAGAGCATGCTCCTCCTGCTTCAGCTAATCTTTTTCTTTTGATTTCTTCCTATGGAAGATGTTGGAAGATCCTCATTGAAACAGTTGGGCTATAAGGAAAGTTAAATGCTGAAGAATCAATGTCTTTGAGTGGTCGTGCTGGGAAAGACTCTGGAGAGTCCCTTGGACTGCAAGGCAATCAAATCAGTCAGTCCGGGATGAAATCTACCCTGACTGTTCTTTAGAACAGTGCTCACCAACCTTTTTGACCTATTACATACTATAACAAAATCATAAATGCTTATTTAATCCTAACAAAATCTTTAAAGGTTGTTTAATTATTACAAAATAATTGAAGTTTCTTTAAGTATTTTAGTGTGATATTTTTTCATGCTTGAGATAAACGGAGACATAGAGAGAGATGGAGAGACAGAAAGAGAGAGAGAATATGAGAGAGAGAGAGAGACACACACACATACACAGAAAGAGAGAAAGAGAGAGAGAGAGAATAAGAGATAGACACACACACACAGAAAGAGACAGAGGCAGACAGAGACAGAGACAGAAGAGAGAGAGACAGAGAGAATGAGAGAGATAGAATGAGAAATAGACAGACAGACAGACAGACAGACACACACACACACACACAGACATACAACTATACAAAAATATTCAAATAATCTCCAGATTTTCCTGCGGACCACCAACATTTTCTTGTGGTTCACTGGTGGGCCCTGGCCCACAGGTGGGCGGCCGCCGTTCTAAAGCGCAGTGAAACAGATACATTGCTCCACTTCAAAGCTTCATCTGGCAGCTCCAGTCACTGGAAAAGACTTTGTCCTATGTACAATAAATGGGCCAAATCTTATCATAGCTACTGGAATTAGCACCTGAAGTTCTGAGGCAACAAGAACCCCCTCAGCAAGGCACATTATGCTTCCTTCTCACCTTGACAAGGTCTCCCAAAACACTATTGAAAGCAATTCTTTCAGGAGAGCTTGTACCATTTTAACCTCCCATAAATTATGCACAATGATGATAATTTATTGATAGTCACTCTTGTTATTACTGCTATTAGGTTAATTGCTATTTAGATCATCTTTCTACCTTGAAGCATTCAAGGTGTCTAACCGGTCCAAATTAAAATACAGAACAGAATTCCGCAAAGTAGAATCTAAGATCCAATTAAGCCAATTAAAAATATTTAAGAGTAAACCTGACACCGCTAAGACTTGCAGCTGTCTGATGCGCTCAGTCTACTGACTTTGAACTGTGGCTGAAGTCACCTAGCTTGTTCTTTTGAAGTTGATGCTTCTTCCTCATTTGCATCCTCATTCCTGATGAAGCATTCTGAAGAGCTCTAAAGTTCAACGGTTGGTGCCATTTTAATTATTCCTAGCACAGTCAATATTCCGAAACCTGAACTGCATTTCTGGAACTGCTGATTTGCTTTCTTTTGAGTGGTAATTCACTGGATTTCCCCTTTCAGGGGAAGGACAAATTTTGAACATGGATGCAAACTGCTGATTAGTTTTATACACAATTATATTATCCTTCTGATTATCAGCAAGGTGATATCACCTGCAAGTATCTTCATTGTTTTGTAGTAGCTGTTGTTGTTCAGTTGCTAAGTCATGTTCGACTCTTTGTGATCCCATGGACCATAGCCGGCCAGTTCTCTTTCTCGTTTGGCCGCGCATCTTTCCCAGCCTTTTCTAATGACTCCCATTTTCTCATTAGGTGGCCAAAATATCTGAGTCTCAGCTTCAACATTTGTCGTTCTAAAACAGTGGTCAACAACCTATGGGCCGCGGCCCAGTGGTGGTCCGTGAGAAAGTTTTGGTGGTCTGCCAGAAAAATCTGGCAATTTTTTTGAATTTTTTAATACAGCAGATGCAGGGAGGCACACGAGACTGGGCTGCCTCCAGGGCCCAGAATTCTCCTGTACCGGCTATCAGAAGTGCCTCTCACTAGATTACTTTTTAAAAAAAAAAATCTTTCTTCTCCCTTCCATCTTGCTCTCTCCTCTGTGTAGGGGCAGGTAGCATCAGAGAGTGGATACGCTACAAGCAGATCACCCACATTCAGAGTTTTCCCTCCAAGTGATCAGAGGAAACACATATTAAGCAAAGGCTTTAGAAAAGCATTGGACTTGGAATGAATGTGACTTGGACCATCGGATGAGTCTCAGAAGAGAAAGGGGAGCTATTACAGGAGGATTCATTGTGATGTATATCAACGAACATTATGAAGTGCAGTCAACGTTGGACCCTGCATTCATTTTCCCCATCATTGGATGAAAAAAAATAGATGTACGACATGTGTGAAAAATGAAAAATCATTTATCTTTGTCAATCTATGCCCAAAGTCTATTACTTGAATTCAAAGCCTGGAAATGTGGGCCACCATTTCGCACTCTGTCCCAAAATCTCTGAATCATGAGAACATTTCCAAATCTCAATCATCTAGCAAAGCAACAATAAATGCAAAAGGTGGGACAAATAAGAATCTTAATGAGGTATTCTTGAAGCAGTGATTTAGCACTGAAGAAACCCCTATCTCCTATGCACCATTTCAAATAGATCAACAGCAATTAAAAAAGAGAAAATGGCTTCTTTGCAAGGAGCCATGGAGAGGAGTAGAAGGGGGAGGGGAATGGGAGGGATAGGTAGAAGGAAGGGGAGGAGGAAGAAGAGGAGGCATGAGGAAAAGGGAATGGCGAGATGAAAGGTGAAGGTGGAGGTGGAGGAAGAGAAGGAGAGGGAGTGGGAGTGGGAGAGGGAGAGGGAGAGGGAGAAGGAGAAGGAGAAGGAGAAGGAGAAGGAGAAGGAGTGGGAGAAGGAGAAGGAGCTAGCAGTGCTATTTCTACATGGACTTTGATGCTCCTTGCATTTTCTTCAAGCCTGTAAAGGAAAAAAAGAAGATTCAAGTTGAATTAGAGGAGGATTGGAATCCTTAGAGGATTTTGTGTGTGCGTGCGTGTGTGTGTGTGTATGTGTGAGACTTAACACACAGTTTTCTTAACATACATTTTGCAAGCATAGTATGAAATGAATAACATATGCAGATGGTGCAACTTATGCAAAATGTCACTGGATTACTTCATGCAATGAATCAAGCCAGTCTGATCTATTAATATCAAGTTTCAGGCTCAGCAGAAATAGCAGATTGAAAGGCTATCAGGTTGAATATGGCAACTGTGTACAAGATGCATCTTTCTATCCTTGCAAATTGGAATCACATATCCTTGTATGAAAAAAAAATAGGTAAGCTTTCTGTCATACAGAAAACTAGTAAATCCAAAAGAACAGAAAATCAACAGAAATATAGAATGAAACTTTTAGATTCCAAGCTCTATACCAGGGGTGTCAAACTCAATTTCATTGAGGGCCATTGTCATCACTGCCACGGCTGCCATGCCCCTCCACCACAGCTACTGCTGCTCTCTGTGATCCTTCCACAGCCCCCCCCACTGCCCCTCTCACCTCCAGGGCAGCCCCGTGGGCCGGATCCAGGGAGACCAGGGGCCATATCTGACCCATGAGCCTTGTGTTTGACATCTATGCTCTATACAGTCAAATGCAGAGCCCTGAGTGGTTAGTTCATGTGTTTCCAGCAATCTACCTAAGAAGACAAGGCCTTAAATTAATCCACTTATCAGGGACCATAACTTTTATCTTCACACTGAAAATGGAGCTAAACAACTTTTGACTTGCTAATTTAAGATTTGGCAATTAAGGTGGTGATCAAAGAGAGGGGAGACATTCAGAAAAAAATGAGAATCTTCAATATATGGGATGCAAGCTTCTGGATAATCACTCAATGGCAATACATGTTAATTTCTGTTCTTTATATCTTTGCTGACCTCAGGTTGTCTCCAGGTTTTCTAAAGCCCAGTTCTGTCTGTCCTATATCAGAGCTAATACCTGCATCTCAAATGAATTAACTTAGTTGGCTGAGTTTTAGGACTTTCCTTTGAAGCTGTGATTTGATTTTGTTTTTTTTAATTACCCTCTCAGAAGCAATCGAAGCTATCTGGGCAGGATGAACTTTTGAACCTCTGTTTAAAACATGATGACACCACTCATAATTATATCGCAGAGGCCTTTGGCTGAATTACATTGCATCAGCATGACTACAAATAAGGAGGCCCTAGAAGGGCACTTTGAAATATAAAGAAACGTTCTTTATAAACTTTGGTAAATAACAGTGCTAAATGGACAATGAATTGAATGTCTGGTAGTAGATATTTACAAGAAATGCAATGGACCAAGATGATGGTTTTAAGAGAACTCACATAAAGATAGCTCAGGCAATGTAGATATGGCATAAATGTGGCTTACCTCATAGAACTAGAACAAATTACTAGGCATACTGTCTAGTACAATGGTTTCTATGGCAGGTGTAGCCAGTGATAAATTTTCACCTATTATAAACCCTATAAGATAGGTGGATGTGCCACTTCTGCACCTTGGATGGAATAGCACTTCCTCATTCAAGAGTGGCATGCAATTTTGAGGTCTTCCTGGACTCACAAATGGGTGCAGTTGTGCCCAGGAACCCTTTGCATACTTTGTTGTGATCTGCCACTCTTTACGAGATACGAAGGCTCTTCAGACAGTTACTCATGCCATGTTATGCTATCATGGCCCACAGCTTGATTACTGATGTGAGATTTCATCCTAGAGTTAAATTCTTTTTCCTTCCCTGGTCTACACTAAGTTAAGTTACAACAGATGTTTTCCTCAGGCTTCCCTTAGCCTGTATATTACAAATATTACAGACCAGCATTTTGCTTTTTATTTTTATACACACACACTGATATATATCTGGCCAAGCCGTTGTCACCAAGCGCACTTCAAGCAAAGATTTCTTTGACGGCCACAATATTGTTATCCAAACAATATTTTATTATGCTTAACAATTCTGCCCAGGTGTTCTTTTACTTGCTCCCCCTCAAAAGCTTTTGCTAACAGCAAAATGAGTCATATTCCAGTATTCCACGCAGCTCTGATTTCCTCTAAACCGCAAAAGTTATTCCAGCTATAACTTTGTTCTACTAAATTTTAACTGCTGAACGTAAACCCTGACCAGGTCCTTGTACAATATTCTAACATTTGTACTTCATTCAACAGCTTAGTTTGTAAACTACTAAGCCACTCCTCCCTCTATTGAGCATACAGCTCCCATAACGGAGATATTGGAGGAT
Organism: Pareas carinatus; assembly: GCA_032468095.1. NCBI lineage: Eukaryota > Metazoa > Chordata > Lepidosauria > Squamata > Pareidae > Pareas > Pareas carinatus. The sequence continues at coordinate 24,143 of JANHFO010006416.1, read as the reverse complement.
ATCAGGGTATTTTCATTTCCTTTTTAATACCCATAGGATCCTTTACAATATTTCCATTCCCCAAGACTTTTATACATCCCCTCCTTGAATTACATCTTCCTCAGTGACTACTCACATGTCTAGCCTCTTGTTAAACCACACACAAAGGCAGACTCACATCTGAAGAGACACTCACTTCCAGGGCATCCTACCACATATCACCATCAGGCATCAAGGAGTGAGACATTTAACTTATGTTAAGTTTACTCACCTGGGCTAGTGCACTAAGATTCTTTACCAGATCTGCCTGCTTGGGCTGCTAGCTCCTTGTTAGCTCCTTGTTTAAGTTATCAGCCTTCCATTTCAATCTGAAGAGCAGATTTTCCTGGAAATGTGTTTTTTTCCCTGAACAGTGAAATCAGTGTAGCACGCTTTTACTGGTCTATGAAAAAAAATCATAATTCCCAAAGGAAAACATGTCTTCAAGTCCCTGTTCGGGCACCAAATTGTGATATTTCAAACCCCCAGTTTGAAATAGCTGAAGACACATGAACAATATTTTTAAGAGCTTTATTAATAAAGTTGGCAAACGGTCTCCTTGGCCTCTGTTTTGGCAGAGTCAAAGAGTGATTTCAGCAGCCATGACATGAGTATTTATACCCTTTTGCAGATAATCCAGCCCTCTCTTCTCTGTCCCTCCTTTTTTTATATAGAATTTTATTAGTTTTAAACAAACCTAAAAATAAAAACAAACAATTAAAAAACATAAACCACCCATTGCCAACCAAAAAACTCAGCAGAGGTGTAATAAAGAGGAAAAAGGATCATAATCCAGCAAATAACATTCAAACCTATATGATATTGACAAGTTATACATATACCATTTATAATCTTTATTCCTAGTCTTACATCCTTCTCACCTTCCTTTCCCTTCTCTGACATTTTCTCCCTCCTTCTTACCTTTCTTCTCTCTCCTACTATCTTTCCATCTTTCTCTTCTTCTATGTCCTACTTACTTTATTCCCTTTATATCTAGCCAAGTTTCCTTCCTTCGCTTTCTTTCCTTTTCTCCTCGTTATTCTTTCTGACTTATCTGTATCTAACTTGCTTTATCTCCTTATACTTGGCCAGCCATCTTTTCTTCCTAAATTACATAATACCTTCTTCCTACCTTCTTACCCTTCTTTTGTTTCCTTTCCTTCTATCTCCCCTGCTCTTTTTCTTCCCTCCTTATCTTGTTGACATCCAGCCTCCAATCCAGCTGACTCCTCTTAAAGCCTATCTATTTTTGAATTCGTTTCCTTGTCAAATGTTTGAATATATCTTTCCTGACTTTGCAGGTGACACAACATAATGAGATTGGTCTGTAATTTTCAACTAGGCTGGGTCACCCTTTTTGAAGATAGGAATGACCGTGGCTAATGACCATAAGTCTGATAAAGTGCTGGATCTGAATGATATCTCGTAGATTGTGCTTAATGGTTCAGCTATGGCAGTGAGAGTTTTTTTAAGAAGTATGCACATAATCCAATAGATAAGAGTGGTTTTATATTGCGTGGTGCCTTTTCAACATTGTCTTCTGTAATATCAATGTGTAGTAGATCATTGCAATCGATATTGTTATGATTAGGAAATGTTGGACTGGATCCATTGCTGTTAACAAAGACTGAACTGAAGAACGTATTGAAAGTATTAGCC
>JANHFO010006415.1:315804-327299 GCA_032468095.1 Pareas carinatus | reverse complement strand
AATTATGACAAATCAAGGCTTGAACTATCTCGCTTTGCATGTAATGAGTCTATCTCATGTATTAGTTTCACCTTTTAGGTTGCATTACTGAAATAAATGAACTTTTGCACGATATTCTAATTTTTTGAGCTTCGCCTGTATTTAACTGCCTCACAAATGATTAAATTGAACATACATTCCAAGATTTTAATTTTAAATACAGCATGCATTTTTTGATCCTAACATGTAGTTAGTTCAGCAACTTGCCTATATCTTGATGCAGCAATTTCAAAAAACAGGGTGAAAGATTTAAGCCCTTCTTATCTTGTCATTAAAAACAGGATAAATTCATGTATATTTAAGATGAGAAATACTAATGTTAAAACAATATTGCTTTCTGAAGATTAATTAATCATTAGAATAATGTTTTGCTATCTATGTAGGCCCAATCACACAGTTAAATGCTATTTGTTACAGTCAAATCAAGGGGTTCAATACTATATGTATTTTAAAAGCTAATTTACAGAATATTTTTTTAAAAAACCCAGAACGAATCTTTTGGTTCAGCAAGAGAATTTGATTAGACATTTCTATACATCTCTTTCTTTAATAAAATAATAAATCTATTCTTTAATCAACTTCTACATCTGCTCATGTCATTGAAATTTTTTTCAGCACTTTGGCCTGTTTTTTTCTGTTTGTAAGTAATCATTATTTTGATATTATGCCCTGATTGATACCATATATCCTGATTGTAAAATCTGAAAAAAATAAATGGCTGGAGAACAGACTCATTCTATTTATAGAATTAACATGCACCTCCATCCAATTTTATTACACGTTGCCTATTTACTCAGGAGAGAGGCTTATCAGCAGGTCTGTAGAAGTCTAAGAATGAATTGGGAGGCACAGAAGTCTTAGACCTACCTGAAAAGTTGAAAGAAAACTATAATTTTGACTTACAAATGTTCACCTAAAACTCTAGAAATATGAATTACATATTTATTTTGTATTCCTTGTAATTTATGTATTTAGAGCATGGTTAAATAAATAAGGAATAAAAATATGCTGGCATAAAAAAATATTCCATGAACTTAGTGCATTGTAATATTTTACAATGAAACGTTTGTCCCAACTTATAAGAGTACTCATTTAAATCTGATGTTGATTTGCCTACATTTACTGCTCAAATAAGTAGAAAATAATTGCGTATGAAGGCGTAAAAATGATTTTGAATCAAAAACTGGTTCAAATACAGTCAATAAATTGCAAATGGGAATTTGAAATGCAAATAAATACTATATTTTAAATCTAATTTTCTAATATAAAAATTATGACTGCAAATTTAAGTACTGTATGTCTTCTAACCTCTGTGATATGAGGAAGTCTTGAAGAAATATTTCACAATATTTTTTATATATACCACGTTTCCTCCAAAATAAGACCAAGTGTTATATTAATTTTTGCTCCAAAAGACACATTATGGTTTATTTTCTGGTTAGGTCTTATTTTGGGGGAAATACAGTACTAAATGCATCCATTTGCCTGATTATCTTAACTGGGGCTTATTTTGAGATAGGGCTTATATTACGAACATCCTAAAAAATCATGCTAGGGTTTATTTTCTGGTTAGTTCTTATTTTCAGGGAAACAGGGCAGCAAATGTTATCAAGAATGCTGGTTTCCAATTTATTCCATAAATCTTTTGCTTATTTATTATGTTAAACTTACCTAATTTAACATCTATCTATCTAAGACAATGAGCTTGTCGATCAGAAGGTAAGCCATTCAAAATTCAAGCACTGTGTAATGGAGTGAGCTCCCATTACTTGCCCCAGCTTCTGTCAAACAAACAGTTCGAAAGCATGTAAAAATGCAAGTAGAAAAATAGGGACCACTTTGATGGGAAGGTAACAGCGCTCTGTGAGCCTTTGGCATCTAGTCATGCTAGCTACATGACCACGGGGATGTCTTCGGACAGTGCTGACTCTTCGGCTTTGAAACTGAGATGGGCACCACCCCTAGAGTTGGCTCGATTAGCATGCATGTGCGGGGGAACCTTTAGGTTTTATCTATACTATAGGGAGAACTACAATTGGCAGGGTATAGGCAGTGTCCTCATTTTGGAATCTTCTTGCTTCTGAGGTGAGGTTGGCCTCATCCCTTCTGAGATTCTGTCTGCCCCTTAAGACCTGGTAATGCCAGCAAGCCGGGAGTCCCCAGAGGCATCCCTTCATTTGTTCTTTTCTTACTTGTTTTGTTTATTTATATAGTTTTTAATGTTTTTATAATTAATAGTTTTACATATTTATTCATTGTTCTTAGGTCTGTTGTATGGTTCCCAGGGTTTTGGCGAAATGGGCCGCTAAATAACTTAGATAAAGAAAATAAAAGATTTTAAAAATCTGCACGTGGTTTAATTTGTAAAGTAACTAAACTTAAGGTATTTTCATGTTTATATTAGTTCTTAATTAGTTTTTCAGAAAAAATTGTTATATAAGTACTTTTTGTACTCTAGTTTTATGGCTCTTTACATGACTCTTTGACAAATTTGTCTTCTTAAATTTTCAAGTAACTGTAATTATTCATCACTGGATACTTGTTCTTCCATATTTCATGGAAAGTAATAATTTAATGGTTCTTTGATTTCATCCAGTGCCATTGCAACTGTTTGATTCATAGAAGACTGTCATCTTAGGTTTGAAGTTTTGAAGGAACTCTATTTTAAAACTAGTAATTAATTCTCAGGAGTTTTTCCTATGACTATCAAATTCTACAAAACCAATCAAGATGACAAGTACTGAAATAACTAAAAATTTAAAAAAACATTAGATTTATTGGAAATTATAGAAAAAAATACAATATGTTAAACAAAACCATTTTGAAAATGCAAACAAACCAGGGAAACATCTGGCATACCAAATTAGAAGAGAGGAAGAAAGAAAAATGGTAACAGTGATAGAAAAAAAAACCCAAACTGCTAAATAAAAGATTGGAAATAACAAAAGAATCTTATACTTTTTTTAAAAAAAGAATTATACTCAAAGAATAAAATTGGTAAAGAAAATCTGAAAACTTATATTTAAAATCAATATCTAGGACTTCTAAGGAAAAATGGCAAACTGAAGGTGGTTCCATGAAAAGTAGATCCAACAACTGCGAAGAATGAAGAGCCATCAAGTAGACCAGTTCTTTGTAATTCCACTCTGGACAAGGCGAGGATTTAAGATAACCAGAAGTACTCCTGACAGTTGCTCCTTACAAGGATACCTCAAGACAGTGGTTTACAGTGGCTTTTAAGATCTGGAAGTTGAGGGAATAACCACAGACAGTTCCTTAAGAAGACACTGGGTTTGTATACTTCCTTTTCTAATTACTTTAAGAAATTGCTTGTTAACTTTCCAGCTACTAGAAACCTTTGGATTGACATGTTTTATAGCACTAGGAGACTGGATGAAATGATGTTCCTTAAGGAATGATTAATTAAGAAATAGCATAGTCCACAATTGGATACCAGTTGGGGCAAAAGGTTCAGAAGAGACTTTTTCTCATTTCTCATTTTGTGAATAATATATGAGAAGAACTGTACTTTCAGATTTGCAAGATTCTGTATAAAGGTAGCTTTATAATAAAGTAGAATGAACTTGTCTGCTTGTGATTATTTATTTTATTCCCAAAATATTGTACATTGTTAATTATGTACAAAATATGCAATTAAATTTTGAACCAGTTCCTGATTTCTTTCCTGTTATATAAGCAGAATATTTACACATAGCCTTTCTGTAGCACTGTTTTGGTTCAAAGGCAGCCAAGAAATGAAAACGTAATATAATAGGGTCTAAGAAAATAGAAAAGGTCATGGGATTGAGTTAATTCAGGGTTTCATTAATCACTGAAGGGGAAAGGGAATGCAACTTCAAATAAAGAGGCAACCAGGCAAATTAGGAATATTCAGCAGCAGTTTAAGCTAGGGAGCAATTAAATCAAAAACAGAATCAGCCTTGTTGTACAGACCATATTATGAAGAATCAATGTGCTGTTTAATTAGGCAGCTGAATTTATCTTAAATATCATAATTCTACTTGAAAATCTTTTGAATTAAGAGGTTTTTAGCTACTTCTTACAAGAAAATGATGAACATATAGTTTTGACAGCTCTAACCTAAGGTTCACCTGAGCCAGGATTTCTTTTTTCAGCTAGAATTAGCATATCCTGTGATTACTTTCATTAGTAGTCCCTTAATGAAAGAAGTTCCTGGATTATAAATTGAGAAGAGTTATTTTTTAGACTTTAGTGCAAAGTAACTGCTTTTAAGAAGTATCTGAAGCAGAGTATGATTTCACATACTTTACATAGACATACATGGGAACATGAGGCTTAAGAAAGTCTGTTTCTGTTTCATAAATTTAAATTGGGTATCATTGAGGTGATTCTAATTAATTTATTACACACATCAATATATATTACACATGTAACTTCAAACCTAGAAAAGAATGAAAGGAGAAAAGGAGAAACAGAATCTACTCTGTCTATCAGATAGCTTTATGTTCTGGGCAAGCACTTTTCTGTATATTTCTTGATGGCTAGTTTATAAGAACAGAAGGAAGCTATTTTGCTCACTGATCTACCGAACTTGTGCAAGTCAGAAGGAAGACCTCAACACAGAAAACAGGGAACATGCAGATATAACTCTCTGAATTGTGCTCTTCTCCAGGGATTATTCAGTACTGAAAGTTCAATTGAAAGTAATGTTCAACATAACAAAACTCTACCAGTATTAAAGACAGCAGTTTATCTCAATCCTTACTACAGACGTTTATTCTATTACCCACTTGGCAGTAGTTTGCTTTATGTTGAAACATACTACAGGATAAAGGCAGTGTCTTGTGTCCTCAACTAAGGCTAAATAAAGACTTATCGTACTGTAATCAAGCACATTTGGAAGACTTATTTTACAAAATGCTAAAAAATGGCTGTGACAGAAACCATTTTGCTACCAAGGCAGGATGAAGGTATCTAATCATCAAACAGCCCACAGTCTCTCAAAGTAGTTTCTACTGTGCAAACTAAAATGAAAATGTGCTATTAATTCTCAAAGAAAATTTCTGTGTATAGTAATATCAGACTATACTTACCATACATAGTTTTAATAAAGATATAGTTATGGCTTTGCTTTATTTCTTTCCTATATATTTACAAAATTTATATTTTACAAAACAGATTTTTTTGTCAACTTTTTCACACATAAATATAGATACTTTTCTGCAGAAAGTTAACAATCAGGATATATATGTACTGCTATAATTCACCATGCTAGAGTAATCTGTATCACAAAGTGAATTCACATCATTATTAGAGTAATGTACATCAGAAAATGAAAGTCATCTTACACTCTACAACTAAATGATACATGTCTGGCATACAAGGTAACTGTGTCAATTTTTTAATTGCTTCTTATTTATAAAATTATGTTGTAAGCTGTTTATGTTTAAAAAGATGTGAGTTTAACTTAATCTACTAAAATTATTGATGCCATAACAGGAAAAAGATGATGCCTTTTAAAAATATGGTAAAAGGACTTTAAAAAATCCAAAGGATTGCAGAACAATAATGCAATAATTATACAAATTAGGAATTTTATAGGCAAATTCAAAATGCCTCGCCACTCATTCCTTCTCCTGGCCAAGTTATGTTTCTTTTTTAAATAACAAATAAGGAAAGTCAGCAAACAAAATGTCACCATTAAATCATTTGGCATCATTTTCTGTCAAAAATGTAATGGAAAAAGCACACATCATAGAAAAGGTTACTGCTCTTCCAGAACATCTTTTCACTTGGTTCAGAGCTCATTCCTTTCCACCACAATATAGACTCAACTGCTGCTTGCTCTCTGCAGGCTTAATGTGGCAGATGAAGGATGATGGCATTTCCAGCGGACCAGTGTAGTGATTTTAGTGGTTATCTGAGTGAAACTGATGCTATGATTTAGAATAACTGCCCTGTTTATGTGCAATGGTAAAAGTCACTTACTATACAGTCTTGCAACGTCAATTCATTGCTTCCATTATATATTCCTTTAGCAGCTTCATTGCAAATACAACTTTCAGTGAAAATTAAAGAAATTGCCTACTATGCTTTCCAGAAAGCAAGGAAAGAAAATATTCATAAACTGGGACAAGATATCAAAAATAAATGATTCACAAGAATGGTATTTTTCTTTAGTTAAAATACACATGATTGTGTATTATCATTATACCATAGTAGAGTATTACAAATATACAACATTGTATAAACGATAGCAAACAGTAGTATTTAGAAATCTCATTTTTAAAATTCAATACTTATATGCCTTGCACTAAAAATCCACTCATTACATTTTGTTTAATTTATATTTAAATTGAGCATTCCATAAAACACCATACCACTCCTCTCAAACAAATTAAGGTTAACCATGCCATTACTAAGAGTATAGTTAAATCTGCCTTTTTATATTATCTATCATATCAATTTTGAGCTCTTATAATTTATTATTTATTTCCTTATGGACATTTAAACACTATGTGCTTTTAATGTACTGTAATACATTTGTTAATCTTTGTGATGATGAGCAAAATAATTTGCTCTTATCTGATGACTTATTTATGTTTATTATAGCTAATAATTATAAAAGAGTATTACACTTACAGAGTTTTATAAATCTATCAATATAACCAATAGATTAAAAAATGTCCACGGTAATTTATTAACTTCATTCGTATTAGGTGGGTGGCCTATACATTTGTTAATAAACCAACACATAACAGATAAATGGACATTTACAACTAATAAAAAATAGCTTATCTCACCTATTGATAAAAATGTTATGTTTGCTCTCTCACATATGAGGATTTAAAAAATTTCTTAAATATTCTCAAATTAAAATATACCATATTGTTATGTTTTGTTATTAGTTTACAGAAATATTTATTTGTAAAAAAAATTTATTCCATATTATTTAATTTTAGTTCATTTTTTTGTTTTTGAAGTTACTAAGCACAGCAAAATAAAATTAATTAAGCAATAAGAAGTGGGATACAAGTGGCAAGCATGGCTCTCGGTGTTAATGAAATACTCACATTTGACAATAATGAAAAAGGACTTCAAGTACAAGAATGATTCATTTGCATTTGCAGTAATTCTCACATGGCTATGAAAATAAATGATCCGTGCCTTACAGAACAGTTATTCTAAACAAAACTATTCATTTAGAATATCTCTAATAGTTTGATATTGCACATTTTTACAGTTTTTTTAAAAAATTAATAAAAATTTCATAAAATTCTATGATGAGGATCTAAAGAATCAGTTAACTATATACTTGAATGTAATGACCCCTGAATATATTTCTCAAACAATAACCTGTTTATTCTTGCCTTTCCAGTTGATAGCAATTCATTTTTGAAACTGAGAAATCTTACAAAAAAGTAGTTTACACACTTGGCAGATTCCAATACAGTATGCTCATATTTCTATGGGTTTATTTCCAAAGGTAGAGCAATTCCTGATGAAAGAAGGGGACATATTACACTTCTGATTCTTCCTTATACATTAGATATATATATTGCTAGGTACCTTCCCACATAAATAGTACATTAATAAATTTATTGACCAATGACACAGGTGGTGAAAGGTTCATTTTTGAGATTTATCCATTATCAATGAATAGTATTTCCTAAATGTATCAGGAAAAGAAACAGAAAGTCTCAATATAAAAAATGGTTCACTTTTTGGAGTTTTTTGTACTATTATACTCTCTTCTTAATAAATCTTGCTAAAGAGAATTTTATGAATTCATGCTTTAAAAAAGTTATTTTCTTTTCAGGCAGCTGTCAACAGACTGACAATCATAAATGAGAAATAAATAAATTATAGAGCAGAGAACATAACATAAAGAGTTTGCACTGAATTTACAGTTCTTATCTCACACTAACAAATTATTATTATTATTTTTGAAAAAGGAACCAGCATTCAAATTATAAAAGCCATATTCAATTTTTGGAAATAAAAATTAACAGCAATTTTAATAGCATTGTTAATTGTTCAAATAAACTAGGAAAATGTAAAGCCCTGCAACTGATCATATACATTATCTTAATTACAGCCGTCCCCTGAAACATAAGATTTCTTCACTTTATAATATACAAAAATGGAGCTGAATATGTTCCTATGACGCTTAAAAAAACCAGCAGCAATTCTTTAACAAAAGTAGTACCCTACTGATAATGGAATCGAAAACATTCTTGACTACTGGGGAAAAGAAATAAAATTTAATACTAGGAATCATTTATACTTGGCCTTCCAAAAACATTTCTGAAATCCTATACAATAAGTACATAAATGTGTTTGCCTTAACTAGCAATGATATTCAAAGGGTGCTGGAAATTAAAATCTGTGAATAAAATTGTCCACAGGTTAAAATAAATTCATGTATACATTTTAAGTAACTTGGAATAAAGGTCTTTATCTCAAATAAAAAGCCAAAAAGATAAGCTAGATTTATATGTTGTACCAGGTATCAATATAAAACAAAATGCAACATAAAATATTGGCAGGAAGCTATATCGGCATGCACTAAAAAGTGTACACAAAAGTAGTAATAAACTAAAAACAATTTGGAGTTATCACAAGCTTACAGGTTTGTAAAAATAGTATCTTTTTGTAGATCATGCTAAGACTCTTACAGACAGTGCAGAGAACAAGAATGAAGTTTTCTAGAAGAACACTGCTTTTTTCAAGGCAACTATAGTAAATTATCTCACAACAGAGCAGATGCACACAGGAAATCATACTTTCCAAAGGGCAAAGAGATAGTCATATGGCAGCAGCTCCTACTATTAACGTGTTATGTGAGGTGCAAGGCATTACAAAAATAAAAAATAAGGATATTTAGTTGTATCATGTGTTACTTTCTAAAGAGCTTAAGAAAATGAAATTCAGAATATATTTTGTTGTCAATAATCAGGTTTCATGTATAAGAAATTTTGCTTCTGAATGCAATGTTTCAATCTTTCTAGTTTCTCCCCAACCATCATATTCGAGTATGATTCCAATTTTGAAATTAAACATTCATTATATTGAGGTATATGTAAGGTGCTAAAAATATCACATGTAAATTATGTCATTCTGAATTATTTGAAATACAGAATTATCATAGACTACAACACTGCAATGCCATTTGGCTTTGTGTACTTCATTGGAATTAATCTGTTCTTTATTCTCCTTCTCATATTTATTTGTTATATCCCAGTAGCTTTAGATTTTTTATACATTTCTTCATTTACCAATCTCTAGAATATTAATAAATGTTTTACTTTAAAATATCCTAATGGAATTAAGACCATTTACTTATGTAATGATCTTGTCCTAGGGTTTTCAAAACATTTCACTACCAAATGAAGTAAAAAATGTGAGTTTGATTTATTCTGTTCTCAACTAAAGCCATGCTTCGAATCATTCTGGAAATAAGAATCAATTATAAATAATTAGCTGATCACCATATTTTTAATTTGAAATCTGAATCATCAAATCCATTTATAGATAAATGCAAATGGTTTTTACAATTCTCTAAAACTGGGAGTTGAAGAAATTGGATGAACAAGTTTTAATTTTAATTTACTGTATAAAAGGTAAAGGTTCCCTCTACACATGTGTGCCAGTTGTCAACGATTCTACAGATGGTGCTCATCTCCATTTCAAAGTAAAAAAACCAGCGCTATCCGAAGACATAATTAGATGCCTAAGGTGCACGGAGCGCTGTTACCTTTCCACGGAAGTGGTCTCTATTTTTCTACTTGCATTTTTACATGCTTTCAAACTGCTAGTTTGGCAGAAGCTGAGGCAAGCAACGGGAGCTCACTTCGTTATGCGGCGTTAGGGATTCAAACTGCCACACGACCGACCTTCTGATCGACAAGCTCAGCATCTTCATTGCTGAGCCACAGCACCACACAATTTATTGTATATTCTGTCATTATTTTTGTAAATAAGTCTAAGTGGTGAATATAACTAATTTCTTCCTCTTTCTATTTTTCTCACAATAACAAACCTTTGAAATCAGTTGGACTGAATGAGAATGAATGGCTCAAAAGCACCCAGCCGGTTTTTCACAGCAAAAGTGGGACTAGAACTCAGACTCCTGTTTTCTAGCCTTGGAATAATAAAAAAACCCTTCAATTTGTGGTCATCAGTATAACTTCTAGACAAGTGAAAACTAACCTCACACATAACTTTGTGACAAAAAATTTAAAAAAATCCTGTAGCACACAGACGACTGGCTTTTTATCTTTTATGTCCTGTTAAAAGACACAGCAACTCATCTGACAGGATTAATTTTATGTTTGAGATTGACAAATAAACAAAGTGATCTATTACATCTAAATCTGCAGAGAAAACATTTGACAAATTAATTAGTGGATATAAGTGGATCATATCATTATTTCTGATTCCTGTTAAATCAGCTGGTCTTATTCAGTACTTTAAGAGTTCATTCATTATAGCCATGATGAGAAAGTGTCGAAAGTGAAACTTTAATTTCCTTTGGAAAAGGTTATGACATTAGCCCTACCTGACTAGATTTTCATTGTCTCCAATTCCTTTACATGTGGCACATTCTGTTCTTAGGTCCTCAGACTTTGGCTTTTTTTGTACTACAGATTGTCTTTGTCTTCTTTCTCTTGGAATCCTTTCCTATTAGAAGGAGAAAAAACAAATCAAAACAAAGGAAAGTTTATAGCAACATTTCTTCTGACTCTTGACATTTTCATCTAGTCAATAAAAATGAATAAAATTACAAGATTCCAACCTCAGGTTTTTCTTCTTCTTGAAGATAGCTTCGTTTTCGTCCTCTAGTTCTCTGAAAGTAAATAAAATTTGAAATTAATGCTTTTCCAGCTAAAAAAATCCAAACCAAAGTTTGAATTTATAACTTATTTGAGTCTTTGAAAAACAGCAACAAAGTAACAAATGACTTTAATGAAAAAAATTCATCCAACAGTATTGAGACTGTTGAGAATTCAGGTTACATCTGGAAAAGTAAATCAGAAAACTAGTGAGGAAAGTAAGTTATACAAAGACTATGAAAAGAAGCATGTGGCCCTAAACGTTGACCGCATAGCAAGAGGATTTAGCAGAAAACTAGACATGGGGAACAAAGAAAAGCAAATATCACAGATGTCTACAGCAAACAGATGCCAGAACATTGATACAAGTATGTATGTCTTACTTGCTTACTTACTCACTTACTTACTTACCGTATTTTTCGCACCATAGGACGCACCAGACGATAAGACGCATCTGCAGGGTGCTTCAAAGTCCAGAACAAAGTCCGGAGATCAGCTTGCAAGCCGAACTGGAGGCTTCCCAGAATCCCGCGGAGCGATCTCCACTCCCCTGCGGGGTGGCGGGAAGCCTCCAGTTCAGCTTGCAAGCAGATCCCCAAACTTCGGGGCACTCCGCGGATGCACAGAGATCGCTCCGCG
>JANHFO010006415.1:298355-308688 GCA_032468095.1 Pareas carinatus | reverse complement strand
TGTAGTAAGAATTCAGCATCATTGTATAAAGAAAGACAACCATCTGCTCCCTGAACTGCATAGATCAAGCAAAATATTTTCATATTAGCAAATAGGTGACGAAGAACCATTTCATAAATACATCCACTATTTTGAATTGATTTTATTTACCCATAAAGGTGTATAACCGCTAATGACTCAACTAAGTCAACTTTAAAAAAAAACAGAAATATTTTGTCAGCAAGAGACTTGAAAGCTTTCTGATATATATGAATTGCAATATGTAACATTTCAGAATGCAAAATGAGAATTTTTTTGTTCTACAGCACTGTCACATCAAAATTTATCTTTACATGAAGAGTGAAAATTTACACATTCAAACATAAAATAAGATCATTTATATTACTTAACTGCATGAATTATTAGGGAACATTTTTGTCTACTTAATGTTTTAAATTCCAATATGTTTATTCGTTCAAAAGAGAAAGTCTGCAGAATACATAACATGATATGTAAGAATTTTTTTTTAAAAAAATACTTTTCATGGTTAAATCAGCTTCTGATTCCAAAATTTTTCATACTTTATACGAAAACCTAGAAATATTTTTAAGCAGTTATAATTTTTCATGTGAGATACCTGGCACTTAAAGTTTTGCATTAAAACAAGGTTTATATATGTGTATGCTGTCTCAGCTGTCATTTACCGTGTTTCTGAGAGGAATCTTCTTTGGTTCTGGGGGTACATCCTGTGGAACAAATTTCACTGGCTCCTTAATCTGCCTCCTTGATCGCTTAGTTCCATCTGGTAAAGTTTCCATGGCAATGTCTGCTTCCATGTCACTGCTACCTGCTTGGTCGCATTCTGAACATTGCCTGGAAAGACAAAATATATATGGAAATTCAAACTGAATTCAGCAGCTCCCAAAGCAAAAGCATACAGGCTGTGTGTGTTGGGGGGAAGCTTTTTGAAAAAATCATGTTTAGAAAGCAAAAGAACCCCACATACAAGGAAAACGGAACAGTGGTAAGTTTTTCACATGTACAGATTTTAGTGCATGTGAAAAAAACGCATGGGCTAAATGTTTCGTTCCCATCCCCAGCAGGCTTTCTTTATTTGTTTGGAAGACACAGTACATGATTTTTTTCCATTATTACAACTTCTTCTTTACAAATAATATCTCGCATAATAAATTTGATCTCTTGGAGAAAGATGAGCAGTATCACCTTGGGTGTCTTTGGAGTGTCAATTAATCACTTCAAATTAAAGATGGCAAGAATCCCAAATGTAAAACACACATTTTACAAAAGGAGCAATCTTTTTACTATAAAGCTAGATTTTCCTGAAAGAAAGCTGAGAGATAGCAATTAACAGAAAATTTAACATAAATATTTCTTGTGTACTTACATACAATTAATTATTTGGATGTTATCAGTTGGCAGATATTTCTGGTATAGTACAAACTATAAAGTTAACAGTTTCTGACATTATAAAAAGTACTTGTTTAGATGGAATCTCTATTTTAATATACTATGTACATTTTTCAAAAATGCAGACTCTAAGGAAAAACTATCATATAACTCCAAGAGTATGCCTGTAATTTTTTTCTATATCAAGTGTTTTAAAAGCCCAAAGGAGAAATCTAATGCAGAGACATAAATGCATATAATATTCATCACTTTTGTAAGAAGTTTATTAAATGTTTTAACAAGGAATAAAATAAGGTAAAGTCTTTTGAGGTTAAGTTCAATATTTAGTGGCTTCCTGAATATATTCACATAGCTTTCTTGCAAGCAATTCTTTACTTTGCTATTTACCTCTTTCGAAATGTTTTTCAACTTCCCAATCTAAACTATCTCATTAGTATTCCCTAGCAGTATCCACCCAAACACTAGACAAGTTTAACTAAGTTTAGTTTTTGAAGAGGTAAAATAAGCCAGATTCTCAACATGGATTGATAGACTTCAATATCAAGACCTGACTGGCAATGGAATGTAGACTGGGAAATTCTGTCACTTGAAATCCACACTTATGGAAGTTGCTGGCTAAATCCTTCCCATGCATAATCTCGATAATTCTTTGAGCTGGAAAAGTATTCTAGAAAAAATCCATTAGAAAACCATTACCTTTCCAAAGTGAATGTTTTACAACAGATAATAAATAGGCCTTTCCAATATAAGTATTATTATTGTACACTTTAATATAATTCTTGCAAGAAAAAATAAAATAAATCAGAATTTATTTATTCTTTTCTTCTCTCTCACAGAAATATGACCTTCCAAGAGTAAATGAAAAAGACATATGAAATAAAAATAGCATTGTAAATAGCAGGGATATTGTTTTATTGAACTTCACATTTCCAATGCAAACTTCAACAGAACTTTCTATGCTATTTCTTTTAATTTTGAAAAGAATTGACAAAGACACATTAAAAAGATGAAACGGATGCAATCAATAAGTCTCAATTTGTCTATTATAATCCCATCACACTGAATATACCTTAGTTAAATTAAAAGTGAAAGCCAAGCTTGTGATCACAAATGTAGCTGAAGCATGAAATTGTAGCAACTACATAGAGCTTTTGGAAATAAAAGCCTTCTATCTCTTTGACTTTTTACCACTGGGATATTAGTTTATTTCTTTATTTCTTTCTATGACTTTTAAAATAATCTTTTCAGTATAACTAAAAGGCAGAATAAAATCAGTGAATTCCTATTCAATTTAATCTGGTCACTGACAGTTAACTTCAGTATTCATTATGCCTGAGCCAAAACATTAAAAATATGCATACATTCAATCCCACAATATATAAAGAATAATCCAATATGGTATCTATCAGGTATCTATTTATTTACTACTAATTTTTATACCACTATTCACCAATTTCCAAATAATATAATATAGGGTAGAGTCTTAAAATTCAATCACAGCAAAAAAAAAAGGAAATTAATGAAGTTAGTCTAAATGAGTATGATCTTCAAGTCAGTGGTTCTTATTTATAACTCTGTATTGAAAAATGAATAATTTTAAAATGGAAGACAGTTTTGGAACTTTATACAACCCTCTACCGTATCACTTCAGCCTATTATTCAGAGTTTGTTTCCTAGAATCTTTCTGTTGCTATCTCTATCCACAAAACCCCCAAAGAAAGAAAATAAAGAGAGAAATATATAATCATCCCTGCCAGATCTAATGACAATACCATATCAATGAATGGTCTGCTGGAGTTTTCCATATCAGGAGACTGCAGTGCAGACTCACCCTTCAAACACTGCCCTCTGCTAAATACAGCAAGAAGGCTGATGCTGCTTTGAGCCAAGATTTCTTCTGGAAACAGACTAGCCGGAACATAAGAACAAAAGTCAGATCAATAGAAATTAGTATCAAAATACCATTAAACACATGTGGATTTAACACTGCTCTTTTTAAAAATTATAACTAAAATCCTCAAAATGTCAGTTAGCTGGTTGAATAATAAGATTAAACACAGAGTTATTTTGTTTGTTTTGTTACTTTGAACTTTCTTAGAGTTTTTCAGTGATAGGTAACAGCAACAGTAACGAACAGAGTTGCTGAAAATTACGCATTATTAAATACTTAAAAGAGAAGTTGTCGTCACCATTATAAAATAACTCTGTTCTCTGCTCAGCTCTTCAGATTGTGAGCTGCACTTGGTATTCTAGTCATCATACTCCAAAATGTAAGTAGTTTTTTTACAAAATAATTTATTATGACTATCTTTATATATTTAATATTTATAGTAAAAGTCAGAAATGGCAACATTTGATAGGGCAATAGGGGCCACTCCTCTTCCTCAGGTAACAACACATCCTTATCAAGGACTGAGATCATACATATTCTATATATGTTTATAAACAAGAGATGAGATATGGGATGATTTTGTCTTCCCATACTTACATGAAAGTAAAGGAAATTGTTTGTACTTGCTTTGATGAAGAAAAAGTCATTTCGTTGTATATCATTATTACTTTTATTTTCTCTGCACTTTTTCTTTTTACTTTTTATATTATTCTAAGTTTGTATTTTTTATCAATATTCTTAGTTTGTATCACTTTTTATTTTTGTATCTGTAAACTTCAATAAATCTCATTATTTAAAAAGTTATAAAATTTAATTTTCAGGAAAAGAAATCAGTGACTTGTTTACATTAATTCAACATTTTTTTAAAAAAAAAAAAACCTCCTAAGCCACAATAAAGTTATAAAAGAAGGGACCTCTGTTTTGCAAAATTTCAAGCATCAGCACCACTATGGGAACAAAAAGCATAAAAAAACATTTGAAAAACTCTCCAGTAAGATCTAAATTAAAAACGTTGCATGAAAACCTTCCGATTCCTATATAGTAGATTCATGATCTTATTTCTTAATCCCAAAGGAAATAGGAGGATATATTTATAATATTCTTACCAGTAACTGTTTTTAGTCTTCCTTGGCATCCTTGAAAGTGGAGGGTCCAGACATCCAAGGTGATAATGGAGTTTACAAGTATCACACAGCAAAAGGAGGTGCTGATCATGGTTCTTCTTGCAAATCCCACAACTTGGAAATGCAGGAAAAGGTTTCATTTGAGAAAATGCAAATACTTTGCTAAGCTGTCTCAAAATTAATATGGGGTAGAATCCAGAGATCCTTATGCATAAGCAGAAGATCTTAAGCAGATAATTAAAATATTTTTATTTACCAGGGCATTTTAAAGGTTGGTTACTATATTTAAATTCTTGAAATTTTAAAAATATAAGACTAATTTCAAATCCAAGCTAACTTTGGACTGTTTTTAATTTTAGTCATAATAAGTGAATCAATATAGATTCACTAAGATACATTTCTAAGAAAATAAGTCAATGAGTGAGTACATGAATAAATAACATAATTTAGGAGGATAACTATATTAATAGCTATTAGCCATAAAAATTAACTATTTAGATATTTAGGAGTTAATCGTTTTATTATAAAATGTTGAAAACAGCCAGGAGCAGATGGTAACTACTTTTTGAAAATATCAAGCAAACTACTGATAGACCCCAGTTTGTGGAGAGGAATCTATAAAGCAAGGCATGTATTATACTCCTAATACTTATTCGTAAGTATTGAACACTTATTCTTACATTGGTAAGCATATATGTATAAAATAAATTCTCTATGTAAAGCTGAATTCATAGTAGCTTTTACATAATTTTCTTAGTAACAATACAGAAATCCATTGCTTTCTTCCATTTCTCAGCTTTAGTCTTGGGATTGCCTAAGGAGTGCCACTTAAATACTAATTAGGAAACCGGATAATAAAATGAATTATATATGTGCAACAATAAATATCTATGTCAATGTTTTAAAATATGTATATTTATATAAAAAGAAGATTAGATTTAAAGTCCACAGCAATTCTACTAGGTTTTTCCTATGGTAGTTTGTTCTGCAAATTTTAATAAAAATGAATATGAATAATTCAGTTATAAAATATATTTTATTTCAAAGTGGAGTCAATCAGTAGTTTATAGCCAAGCTTTAACTATAAATAAAAAACAAAAACAAATAGTCAAGTTACATAGCAAATTGTAGCATCTAGGAATGGAAAGCAATGGAAGAAAAAAAATATATTCAGTTGACAGAAATTGAAATTTGTTAAAAGCAAAATTGACCATATTGGCCTGAGATGAATTATTAACCCAAGGCACTAGTATTTGTAATTTGTTTGTTTTCTAAGTCCCTTAATCAACCAAGTTGTTAGTAAATGGGGAGAGAACAGAAAAGATTTGCTTTTTTCAACCTCAAATTTACGATTTTTCATATGACCTAAACATTTTTCAATTATGCAGTTTGCTCTTCTAGGACCACAAAAGAGTATTGCTGCTACTTGCCTATAAAGTACTGCTGGAAGGGTTGTAGTCTTATGAGTTCCACCTTCCTTTTTACTGGGCTTTCTCTCCTTGGGTGCTCGTAAAATTGCTGGTATATTTAGTTTCTGTGGGGTTTGAGGAAATATAGGAATATTGGTAAGACAAATGTATAATTAATATTTCCTTGTATGTTTCAGTCAGCAATTTGACTGGAAGAGATGACTGAAAAACTGTCAAGTCACAAATGTGACTATGTTATATTTTCCGTCTTCAAATTTCTTCTGAGAATTGAAACTGAATTTGCATATTTCTCAATGCAATTGAAAAAAAGAAGCCAGAAACATTAAAGCTCTGCCTTTTTAACTTTTCCCCCTTCAATGGAGAAAGCTTTAAAAGAAATAGGCAAGGACAAGCTGGTTTAGAAGGTTAAAAAAAAAAAGAAAAAAGAAAAATCTACTACACTTCACAAAAGAATACTGAAGCAGTTTATTTTCTTCAGCATCTCTGCTATAGTGGTGCTCCATAGGTTAATTAGAAAAATTATCTTATTGGACCAAACACTCCACAAAGCAGGAGAGATTCTCTTCGGGTTTCTACTAATCTGCAGTATGCTAGCTTCACAGACAGCAACCATCTATCAAAGTCATTTCTCAGGGGCCCTGAGGGGCTGCATCTGTTCAATCAAGTGGGAAAAGGTGTCATGCAAGGTATGCAAATGAAACTATTACTTTTTATTATCATTATTAAATAATTGCACTAGGAAACACATTTGCAAATTTTAATTTTTTTAAAATTAAATGGCAAAATTTCCTATTAAGAAATTTACACTTATGGTAATAGATTTCTAGAAACCATATTAGAGTAAAATACCAGCCAGCTTAGTAGATCGATATAATCATTTAATTGTACACTGTTAAATCCTTAGTCTATTTATAGTACTATTCCTGGTCCGTGATCTAATTTTTTAAAGACATCACTTTATTTTATAAAAATGTAACATTAATAATGACCTGTATAATTAAAAAACCCAATACCTTTTCATGTTGAAAATAACACTTTTATCTACTTGCTTGAGAACTCTATTAACTCATTTAATACTTTAAATTTTATGAATTCTAAGATGAGAAATCCTAAACAGTAAGCCACAGAAATTAGTGCTTGAAAATGTAGTCAATTACACAGAAGTATAAATTCTACCATTCAGGAATAAAAAAATGGAAATGAGGAGGAGAATAGGTAGATAACTGGAGGGGAACGTTCTTACCTCTTTAAATGTGGCTAAACATACAACGAAGTTAAATATTGAAACCATCAAGTTAAAAATATATTATAATGCAGTTAATATAAAACGATGGGGTGAGATAATCAGCTATTACTACTATAAAAAGCCACTTGTACTTTAGAATACTGTTTCCTTAAAAAGAAAAGGAATCTTTACATATACGTAATTTAAAAATATTGTCAATGTAGTATATTCACAAAAAGCTCTGGA
Source organism: Pareas carinatus (assembly GCA_032468095.1). Classification (NCBI taxonomy): domain Eukaryota; kingdom Metazoa; phylum Chordata; class Lepidosauria; order Squamata; family Pareidae; genus Pareas; species Pareas carinatus. Next base: position 301,365 of record JANHFO010006415.1, on the reverse strand, counting down.
AAATAATGTACTCCAACAAAAACTGCTTGTCTAGAAGCTTCAATTGCTATGAGTCAAAAACAAAAACAAAAGTCAGCAAGAACGGTTAGATTAACTCATGCTTCAGGTTTAGCTTCATCACAAATGACAGGTCAATCAGTTATAGAAAATGAAAGAATTTTGCAAACAAGATAGCTAAAACAAAAACAAAATTAAGGTACAGGTTCCTAGTAAGTACCTTGTGGAGCCCGAGATATATTTCAATCAGAAATCATTACCTCCAGTAGAAAGGCCAGGACTTTATCAAATGTATCTTTCCAGCCACCAAAAGTGACAGTAAAAACAGAAAAGCATATTCTTAGGAATCATGTGATCTAAAAAACATAAATAAAGGGAGGGGAGGAAGAGTAGGGAGACCAACCTGTCCAATAATTCTTCCTAGGAGAGCCCACATTCCTTGTCCTTCATTTCGCAGCTTTGAATTCATATTCTGAAGATCTTCTAAAGATTCGCACAACTGAAAAATAAAGTCACATATAATTATTATGTGAAATTATTTAGCAGCTCTTCTCCAGGAGTTGGCATTCTTAACTTACAATATCTTTTCTAACACAAATTATTAAATAATAAAATTGTTCTTTCATGTCAATGCAAGTTAAAGCAATAAAGTTAATCAACCATTAACCACTGTAGAAAGAAAATATGGGCATCCATCTGCTTAGTTAAAAAAAGAGCGTGAATAATTTTATCCGACAATAAAATTATAATGGCAGTAAGAAACATCACAACAGTTTCACTCTGCTATTTCCATCTGTAAAGAAATGCCAAGAATCAAAACTTCAGTACAACAAATCTGTACACTTGAGGTAAGAAAATATAAAATCACATTAAGTCCTCTAGATTTAATTTGAAATAATATTTTCCTCTCCTCAGTATTCTTATTTTTAGACATTTCTAACAAATAGGACATATTCACAACAGAATGGCCATATTAAAAGTCAGAGTAAATAGTAATCTTATGTATAGTCGCTAAATTCTATATTTGAACATATATTTTTAAAAATTGGAATTTAAATCTTGTATTTAAACAATTACTTATTTATATTTTATACTACATACCTTCAAGACTGTAGCAGAGACTTGGAAAGTATAATGCAAATGTGTGTCCTCTAAACTGCTGTGTCACTACTGTTCCCCTAGAAGCACAGGTAGCTGCTGCCGACAAAGAGTATGACAAACAGCACTGACTCTATGGGTCCTGGACCCTACTGTAGTCTTGTAGTTACAAATAAGGAAGAAAAATGCTCCTGAAATTACCTTGTGTTTTTTGATGTGCCTTGTCCCAATGATCCATCAGTTGCAGTCATTGAAAATAGTCAAAGATAAGCACAAGAATCCGATACATGAGAAATGTTTTTCAATAAGTTACTGAGTTGTGAATGAAGATCATTGAAACATTGAGCTTAACTTCAGATTTTGTGTGTGTGTGTGTGGGGCGGAAGGGATATTCAATGATAGATCAAAGAATGTTGAGTTTAATTTCTGTTATGTTTTAAGAATTAAATAGCTATTTCATATAAATTTTACATGGCTTAATTTCTTACTTTGTTGTATTCTACATGAAGCTTTTCTTGTTCATTCTCCAGCTTATCCTTAATAGTCTTCTGTTCTGTCATATTTTCCTGAATCTGGATCATGCGCATGTTCCTCTCTAAAATAAACGTCAACACCTTACTTATGCATGTTTGCTTGAAATAAGAGACTGTAGTTAGAATCAAATAATTGAATCTTTCATATTGCATCCGTAGATCACATAAAAAACAAAATTAAAATCAAAGGAAAAGGATATAGTTATGCTAATATGCAGTTTCTATTAAACAAAGCATAAGACAATTTAATGATAATCTAATTCTTATATGAATGTAAGTATTTGAAGCAAAACTCCAGTGAATGTTATCTGACAGCAAACGAGTGATAATATGTTATATACTTCCCAAGAGTACAAATCTTTCAGTTTTGAAAATACCTGTGGCAATAACCATACAGTTAGAAAACAATTAAGAACAAATAGCACTTGTTGAAGAACAGGTGAACAAATGAAAAGAACCTAAACAATTTCTAAATTCTAAAAGTATTTTAAACATTTGTTCCATTTACCACGTAAATCAATGCAGTCAGTAATGGAAGCACTATTTCATTTTAAACAGGAGAGAATGTTGGGTCCATTGTTTGCTGATCAGAAGAATAATTTATGTTAGCTCAACTATCATTTCTAGAGAAGAGAGAACGAGATGACAGAGCCAGAACTGTATTGTCCTTTGACCACAGTCTGTTGCGGTATAGATAGCTCTTGTTTAATGACATTAATTTGGACCAGAAACTCTATCATTAAATAAAGTGGTCAGCTTGAAAAACCAAGTAATCATGCCACTTAGTGCCACTAGGTTTAATAGTTCCTTACTATTGTTGAGTGAGGACTATGCAGGTCATTAAGTGATGACTCACATTGCCTTCTGACATCTTCCTGGATTCCCCACTGATTTTGGTTGCTGGAACCCATGGGGTCCAGGGAAAGTCACAAATTATGATTCTGTGACCATGGGAAGCTGCAGTGACTCTAAGTACAAGAACTAGTCACAACTACCACTCATTCAGTGCCATTATATATTTGAATGATCCCTGAATATGTAGTCCTTAAACAAAGGCCAGCAGTATTTTGCAATCAATAAAGACATCAATCAAAGTTGATGACTGTAGAAAAGGTTCAACCCAAACTGTATTCTTTTTGACAAAAACTATTTTTCCTTTTCAAAGAGCTCCTATTTCACAACTTCTAGTAGATGCAAGAATTGCACAACACCAGTTTCCCACATTAGCACCTTTATAGAATCAGCAGACAAATTCTCTAAGATCCTATATGTGAACATACTGTACCGTGTTTCCCAAAAATAAGACACTGTCTTATATTAATTTTTGCTCCCCAAGGAGCGCTAGGTCTTATTTTTGGGGGATGCCTTCAGGGAAACACGGT